>JANHGL010016635.1:0-33676 GCA_024611195.1 Ceyx melanurus
TTTTATTTTATTTTTTAATACATTACTTTTCTGCTGTATTTAAAAAGCTCACATAGCACTGAAAGTCTGATCATTGACAGTGAAGAGCTGGCAATGCATTTACACAATAGATACTGCTGTCATTCCCTTGACCTTCCTGAAAAAAATGAAGTTATTAAGGCACTCTCCCTTTTCCAAATAAATAAACAAGCAAACAGAAAAAGGAAAAAGATACAGAAAGAAAATTACAATAGGGTTTAACACTTAGTCTTTAGATTTGGTCAACCTGATTTGCTTGGAATCTGCAGCCTTTTCAAGTCCTTCCCTTCCCAAACCTTCCCAAACTTGTTTTGCCAAACACAGCCTTGTTCCATCCACAAAAAAACTTCCATGTTCCCATTGTGGTATAAACTGCATAAAACAAGCAGTGCCTCTGACTCCAAAGGTCCTTTCCAGCCTTGAAGTGATGCTACCCAAAAGGTCAAATTGATTAATATCAGTAAATCCATCTTCAAATAATCCCTCTCTTTGTTTTTCCTCCTAAAAAACAAACACCTTAACTGAAATGATTTTATTAAGTGTGTTTAACACTGTATCTGAACTGCCTTGGCCAAGGTCTCTCAGGTGTTCCACACTGTGCATTCATTCACCCACCTCAGCTGAGCAGGACACAGAGGACACAGAGGGTACCATCCACCTTCAATTCAGGAGCCCTCCTATCCAACAGGGATTAAAACAAACAGATGAATCCTTCTGTATTATCAGGGCATTTATTTTATCCTCTTTCCTGAGCAGATAACAAAACAACAACCAAAAACCCCAGGCTACTGACAGATGAGAAAGTTTCCTTTGCAGAATCAGGGCACTTATTAATCTTCACTTACCAAAATCGGCTGGGGAGATCTAATTTAGCCTTTCTTCTTTTAAACATAAATATTGTAGCCAGCCATAGAAAATTTCAGTCCCTGAGTAGGAAATTTCCATAAAGTCCTGCGAAATAAAAAAGAACAATATGTGACACAGTGGTATAGAAGAATTCCATGGGTACTTTAGCTGTAGTTGGGTTTTTTTCTCTTAAAAAAACCAACTTTTTTTTCTTTTTCTCTGTTTTTTCTAAACAGCAATCTGAGAGATTTAGCCATTTGCTTATGATGTGATGAACTGTGTCCTAGAAGTGACTGGGTGGACACCACAGGGTGGTTGTTCAGGTGTAGTTATCCATGTGCATCTTAGCAGAGGGATGCCACATCAAGTTCTGATCTCAGGGACCAGCATTTTTGATGAGATGGGTAATATTATCATGTGTCAAACCAAGGGATTTGTAGAAAGAAAGTTAAATCAATAGAAAAAGAAAAATTTCTTACTGAGGTGCACCAGTCGTATCACTGATGGGCTTCACATCCAGACTGAAAACCTTCAGAATAGTTTGAATAGTTTGAATAGTAAGTGGAATCATAATAGTATGTTTGAATAGTATGCTGAAATCATCACTATCTGTTCTGGTTTATCTGTTTAAGAGGCAGTGAATGCAGCTCTACCAAGTGGAGATGCTTTGTAATGGAATGGGGACGTGGGGACATCATCCTTATTTTTCAGAACCCACTCCTAAATGTAGGAGCTGCAAGAGTTTAAAGCAATTTGCAAATAATATTCTCACAGGCAACTGAAATCCTGAGTGTGAAAATATTATTACTAGGAAATATATGCTTGAGTCACCTGAGTGGAAAATATACCTAGATTTATTTAACTTGCAACTTCATGATGTCTTTATGGAAATTCATCTGAAAAGGCATCTTTTGAGGGAAAGAAAGCAAGCTCCCTAAATCAACTGCTTCTTCCCAGCTCCTGTGATTTTTCCCCCATGATTATTAACCTCAGGCTAAGCAACCCATGGAAATTTATCAAACTGATGGTTTCTTTTTCTCTCCTCAGAATTACTCTGTACTTGATATGAGACCACCAACTACAGTCATCACATTGAACAATGCCATGTATTGGCAAGAATTTGAGGATGCCTGTGTCTATGAATGTCTGGATGGGAAAGACTGCCAGAGCTTTTTCTGTTGTTATGAAGAGTGTAAATCAGGCTCGTGGAGGAGAGGACGGATTCACATAGACATCTTAGAGCTGGACTCTTACTCTAGGGTCTTTTTTCCTACATCCTTCCTGCTGTTTAACCTGGTCTACTGGGTTGGATACCTCTACCTTTAAATGTTGCCTGTCATGGTGAAGACTGCTGTGTTTTCACATTGCTGAGGGATGGTGAAAGTGCAGAAAAAAAGTGAAGGACATGGGCAGTTTCTTCTCAAATTATAAAGGCCACATTAACCTTTATCATCACAGAGCCTGATGAAGAATTTTCATATGTAATTGCCTGAAAAAAAAAAAAAAAGAAAAATGTGGAAGAATTCTCTCCTTACTGTTATTCATTTTAAGGAAAAGATTCTTGCAAAATTCAGATGAATTTGTAGTGTAAGAGATGTTTATGAATAATTACTGTATATTAGAATCTCTACTATTCTCCCTTGGCATAGAAGCTAGACACAATTCAGGCAAAGGTTAAATATGTCTCTCTTGTTTTTCATTCCCATTCTTTCTTCAAAATGCTGCCATATCCCCGAGGCTCAGAGCAACATAATCTGGCACTGGCAAATGAGGCCAAGCCAACAAAACCATTCATTTGTATTTAAACTTGCTTGACCTGTGTCCCGTAGGTTTTGGGGAAATATTTCATTGGTGATCTCCTTGCTGTAGAGAAACCACAAAAAAAACCCCAGTAAAAATGTCTCTGGTGGGATCAAAACATGGATGTTCTGCAATGGTTTGGGATTTGTGGAATTAGCCACTTACCTATTGGTTTTAGTTTGAGGTGAAAAGGCAGAGTTACAAGAAAGCTATTATTTTGATATAAATAAAAGACTTGCTTATCTCTGAGGCAGCTGTAGACAAAACTTCTACAGTTTTTCAAGCTTTTAACTGTCTTTTTTATGACTGGTTAAACACAGGATGGTTATTGATTTCTAATGTACTCTACTTGAAGCAGGACAAGGTCCCTGCTTTTCTCATTGTAGCAGATCATCGTTGATAGGCCATGAGTAAAATTCACTATATAATCACCCAGAATATGTGACTTTCTTCAGATTTCAGTTTACTAAAAAGTGCTCATTCTCTCTTTATTTTTTTTCTCTCAAAGCTATTTTACAGAATGGAAAAACGTACCTGCCAAAGGACACATTTTGTTGTTGTTGTTCCTGCCATAAAGTTAAATATTGCAGTCCTTACTCACAGCAGTTGTTCCCTGGGTCTGTGCTGAAGACCAAGCACTTTTGGCTTGAGCAGTGCTTTATTATTATGGGAACTCAATTGTCACACATGGAATAGTTGCCACATACAGAAAAAGGTTGTTTTCTTTTCATCCTAAACTGCATTTTACCCTAAAACTCTATTTTGGGGTTTTTTTTCAAGCTTTTGACCATTAAATCCTTAAACTACACTTTTTAAAAATTATTTTTTAATAGTTTTATGGTGTTGAAAGAGATTGTCTTTGAAAGACTCTCACAATAATTATTATTTAACAACCAAACAAATTCAAAACTCTTTAGTAATGGATTTTCACTACCCTTAGGATGACAAATGGATATACAAATTGTTCAAATTAAAATATACCTAAGCCAAAAATTATATTTTTTTTCTCTTCTAGAGGACCCAATAATTTTTTTATCACCTGAAAATTGTCTTTTCCACTAAATATATGATAAAAAAAAAAAGAGTAGTGGATGTGATTGAAGATCAGATCCCATTCTCCTCAAAAGGAAAACCCTGCAAACAAGAAAATCCTAATGAAATGGTAATATTAGAGGAACAGAAATTCTGTCATGTTCTGTTGCTGTGTGATTCCATCAAGGTTTTGCTTGAAAAAAATATTACTTATACAAAAGTTAACTATAGTTCTTAAGATACTTTTTTTTTCTGGTTTTCAAGTGTCTAAAATATCAGAGCCAGGGCTGGCTTTAGGTGAAGGAGGGGAATCACTTCTCTAAGGATTGACAAAATTCAAACTAGAATCCCAGAGAAGTGCTTCTAATATTTTGGGGCACCATAAAAAGATATTTTTAACAAAATCTATCAAATCTAACTTTAGTCTTCTAAGCTAATGACAATATTCGGATTTCAAAATACATGTTGATGTTTTTTGTTAACACTCAGTAACAAGTTATTCTGTAAAATCCATTACTCTGTAAACTTCTGTATCCTGCACTCAGAAGTATGGATTTTAAGGATGAGAGTTATGTTTTCAGCAGTGCAAGAAGGTGATTGAATTGAAGTTGAATATCCTGGTCTCTAATGATGAACTAGCCTACTCTAACAGCCACCTTCAGCCATATTTTGCAAGGATATGAGAAATCTTTCAAGCCTAAATAAAAGAATGAAAACAGTTATTCTTTAGGGGGCTGATCCTGAAAACCCTCTGCACATTCAATTGGTTTTGGTGGGAATATTGAGACATGTGTGGCATGAGAAGGTAACTTCCACTATTAGATCTTGAATAGGTGAAGTGAGGTTTATTTAGCAATTATATACTTGAAGGAATCATAGAATCATTTGGCTCGAAGAGACCTTTAAGATCATCAAGTCCAGCCATTAACCCTACTCATGTCCTGGGAGTAAGTATGGAAGTGGAATGTTCCCATTTTAGAAGATGAACATAAAACTTTCTTACATTTTTGCTGATGGATACTCATTCCTGCTTGGAAGAATAATTCTAATAAGTCCATTCATATCTCCTCTGTTTTCTAAGTTCTTCATAAATGGAAGTTGAAAACACATAATTCCTTTTTTTTCCTAGCCAAGAAAGAATTTGCAGACATTACTGGGTTACCTCTTTTATACTGACAGCAGAGGACATATTCTGCTCTGGAAAAGATTCTATGCTGGGGCTATGTGCAAAATAATCTATTTGTATGCAAGGTGAGTGTTTTCAGGCTGGCAGGTTCCAGAATGCATTCCTCTGCTTATTCCAAGTTGCTTGGCTTACTCTCTTTGCTTTGCTGCTCTGTGCTTTGGCAGCCACTGAAGAACTGTAGAGATCAGGGAAGAGAAGCATTCTAGGCCCTGTATCACTCAAAAGGAAATTATTCTACATACCTTGATAATGTGGTCTGCACAGATCTGTGTGCCATAACTTCCAGACATTCTTTGAATTCTTTCATAAATTGAAAATATATATATATTTTTATTTTTTTTTAAATAACACTTCTGTGCACTGTCCCATGAGAAATTTAGGAACCACCTTTTAGCATTTTGGAACATTTTCTTATCAGAAAAATATCTTACTCAAGAGCTGAGTTTATTCAACTACTTCTTTTTTGTTGTTAAGTACTTCTTTTTACCCTTCCAAGGGTAAAATGGGAAAGGGGGAAGGCAAAAAGAGATGACTAGTGAAAAGAATTAATTTGGATATGTATGTAAATCAACAAAATCAATGCTCACATTTAATTCCTTCTTTTTTGAAGTTACAGAAAAGACTTGAGGGCTTCTTTAGATAACCAACTTTTCCCAGGAGGATCTAAAATCAAACATCCTATTCTCCCCCTTCAATTAAAAGTTGAAGCACCCACTGCAACTTGTAAAGTCTGTCCATAACTGAGTGCCCTGTCACCTATGTCTGCTCTTTCTAGGTTTCCATAAAGAAGTAAGAAAAGGCAAGACATGTCCATCCCATAATCTTAGCTGCCTACACAAGCCAGATGATTTTTCTCAAGGTATATTATTCTTGCTTACAATGAAATCTTCGTGCCTCTTCCATTAGTGCCTTTAGCATTTCTTGGTATTGAAGGATATACATTTCTGGCCTAGAGAGATAGAAAGAGGGACAATGACCTTGCTGGAGTTCTTCCTGAGCACCACAGTGTGTGACCAGTATTCTAGATGGCTTCCATCCACACATTGAGCTTTTGATTTTTCTTGATTTTTTAAGTGGTTTATAGGTTTCTTAATTCTTAAGTAGCAAGAAAACTACAGTTTACCTCACTCAGGACAATTCCCAGAAGACTGTTTAAATAGGTCATTTAATTATTTCCTTTGGAGTTTTCTCTTTTTTTTCTGAGTTCATTTTAGACCCTCCTGGCAAGCACAAAATCAACTTAGACTTACATATGAAATCTTAATATGCTGAAAAAAAAAAAGAAAAACATAGTGTCGTTTTTTTATGTTATATTTATATGATTACAAGCTTATGGCTCACCACATTCTCTTCCTGGAAGTTTCTAGTATATTCACAAAAAATGAAGGCCATCCTTTAAGAATTAGTGGTTTTGTTTCCCCTGGGGATCAATAGTTTGTCTGGCAGATGAACTGGGAACCTACTCATCATTTAGGCCACAGTTTTAGAACTAAATACAAAACTTTTTTCTATCTAAACTGAAATGATGTTTTACAGGAAAACCACAAGTTAAACAATAAATATTTGTACACCGTGCCTGCAGTGGATAGCTCAAAGAGATATGTTACTCTATAATCCTGTCTAGGTCTAAATCCTGGGTTTAGGGATAAATATTGTTTTAATAATCCAATTTATCTACCAGCTGTTTCTTTAGAAGACTTTGGTCTGTGTCTGGCTTCAAGCATTTGGTTATGGCCAGTGAAATTCCTCAAAGGACAGATCCAAGATCTGTGTGATTTATTCCTTTCTACAAAATTCCTTTTATTTTTCCTCTTTTGCTGTGTCCTCAAGCCAGGGTCTGTATGCACCTGAAGTCCTCAAGGATTTTCCTAGAACAGAACTTGGACAATAAAAAATCATCATAAAGTTCAGTGCCTCAAACACCTTAGAATTCTCTCCTTCCTATCAAAACATGCATTTTAATCTTCTAATAATTTACTATTTATGAAACACAAAGTGAGACAGCAGAAGACATGTGGTTATGTAACTGAACCAGGCAAACCAGGCACTGATACAGCCAATTATTCACCAGGTATTATTTTATTTAGGTAATTAATAACATTAGCCAGAGGAACCACAACAGCATCTTTGGTGTCATGGGTTCCTCATGTAACTCAGCTTTTCTTGGAGGCATCAGTCATCCTGTAGACCTTCTTATAGGGGCACCCAGATGCTCCCTTTAGTATTTAATACATCACCTAATACTCTCAAAATATCTCTTTACTTTCTGGCAGCCTATAGCAGCGTTTGGAAGTGATGAAGCTGCACATTTAAAATACATTCTAAAATACAAAGAAAGAAATATCCACAGTGAAGCCTGTGAGAGCTTGTTGTTGAGACTGGGTTATAAGTCTTAAAGAAAAGGCCTCTAGGTCTGAGCTAAAAACCTCCTCATTGATCAAGACCTTTGACCAGAACAGGAGTTTTAGTAAAAATATTCTTCCAAGCAAACAGGAAGAATTTTGGATCATATTCTGGAGGGGTTGACTAACCACTGGCTGACTTCAAAGTTTGTGGAGAGCAGATTTGTAACTTAAAGTGACTTTTGTCCTTTACGTACTTAAATTGAGGCCTAAAATATGTAAATGCCAACATGATACAGAGTCCAGTCCATACTTAGAGACCACAGAGGAGCCTTAAAATGGGAGCTGCTGTTGAACTCATGAAAATAATTGCAAAATAGTGGCAAAATAAGTACATCTGACAGTATCTAATAATGAACTTAATGAATTACATCTGACCTGGGAAATAGGCTGCTGCAAAGCACTTCAAAGGAAACCAAATTTCAGACTAAACTCCCACAAAACTATGAACAGTGAGAAACCTTGTGCAGAGATATTCCAGTATCAGTCCCCCCATATGCTGTTTTGTAGCCCTTAAGGAATCTTGTGATTTCATTGTCATCCGTGCTCACGTGTGATAACAACCACAAATCATGGACCAACATGTGACTGTCACAATTAGGAACACTAGACTTGGAGTACTCTGAGTCCAGTCTGTAGCTACCACAGGCAGTCACCAAACACCTCATAAATCCTGTTTGAAATTCTCAGTATACAGCACTCAAAACATTTTCTCCCAACGTGACAACATACGGATTTTTTTGGTTTGGATTTTGAGTGTAATTTTAGGAATCACATAAAAACTGCCAACAATATGCCAAATTGAACTATTTATAGAACACAAAATAAAATTTTAGATTTCTAATTATCCTTCCTAAGTTTATCTTAGGGGTGTGTGATTTCTTTGCTATCAGTGCAGCTTGTGATGTCATAGTGAAATGAAAGTACAATTATGTGCCCAATGTGCCTTGAATAATACAGGTAGCACTAGTACCAGTATGTCATTCTAAGTTAGATAGCCATCCTAGTGACCCACCCCAGACTGACCTAACCAGAAAAGTCAAACACCCGTGTGCTTCATCTCCTCAAGTTCTCAGACAATGACTTTCCCTTCTTGACCACATACATTCCAGTTTACTTTGTGTTAAGGAGTAGGGCTGTGCGTCTAGAATCCTATTTCTATTCGTATTTTGATCCCAACATTTGTATTTCTGGATACAAATAAATACACATTATCAGAAAATTGAAGTATTGTGTGCATATATTGGTGGTTGTATTTTCTTAAGGAATTTGAGAGCTTAACAAAATCTAGAGAGACATCTGAAAATCTGCTGAAGAGGCACAGTATGTTACCTTTTTGATAGGGTATCCTTGAAAGGAATTTCAAAAGAGTTCCCAAAACTACTTTCAATAGTCAGTGTGAGCTGCCAGCACTAAAAAGAATTGAGATTGACATTTATCCATGGGACTAACATAAAATGGGAAGACTATCTCACAAAATTCAAAGAAAAATCCAAAAATAACCTGTGTCTTTTGCATAAACTGCTTGAGTGTAAAATCTTGATAGTTTTAAAATTGCAATCAAACTTTGTTTCAGAAGTTCTCCAGTCCCAAATTTTCAGTACAATGAAATCTAGTTCTTTGGATCTGCTTGTACAATCAAATTCACTGGTAAAAATATACTCTGCATTTTTGCAAGTATAATTTATTTGTCAGGTACTGTTAAGTATCACAGAATCACAATGGTTGGAAAAGACCCTTAAGATCAAGTCCAACCATTATCTAATTCTACAAGGGCCACTCTTACACCATATCCTTGAGCACCATATCTGGGTGTCTTTTAAATACATCTGGGGATGGAGATTCAATCACCTCCCTGGGCAGCCTGTTCCAGACTTTGATAACCCTTTCAGGAGAGAAGATCTTCCTCATGTTCAACCTGAACCTCCCTTGGGGCAACAATTTTTTTCTTGTTCTATCAGTTGTGATTTGTGAGAAGAGCCCAACCCCCAGCTCACTCCAAGCTCCTGTCAGGGAGCTGCAGAGAGCTAGAAGGTCTCCCCTCAGCCTCCTCTGCTCCAGACTCACCAGCCCCAGCTCCCTCAGCCCCTCCTCATCACCCATGTTCTCCAGACCCCTCCCCAGCTCCCTTGCCCTTCTCTGGACCCAAAACTAGTCTAGTCCTTAACATATCCCATTGTCAAAGTGTGAACATAATGCCAGTTGTTCTCCCTGGCAGAGCTTAACCTGAAACACCATCTATATGCAACCATTCAGGGGAACTGAATGTAAGTTGAGCACATCAGCCCTTCCAGAGATTTAAGGTGCTCATCCTGCCAAATTCCAAAGGCTCTGATACATCTTCCAATTTAATAACATTTCCTGCCCAGTAGGCTTGAGCGTGCAATAAAGTATGATGATGAATCGTGCCAATAAGTTCTGCCTTTTTATGTTACCCTCTGTCTCACCGCCACAAATCTAGTTAAGAGCTGAATTACTGCTTGACAGTTTCAGTTAAAGTAAACTCAGGCTGTGGCATGGAAAATGAGCAATGCTGAACTTCAGGGAGCTGTCCAGAAAGTAAGGAATTAACGGAATTGATGTTTACTACTGGTTAGAAGACCACTGTCACTTAACAGCCATAGTAAAAAACCCCCACACTTTAAAATCTGGTTTATAAATAGAAGGCATATGCATTAGCAATGTAAAATAACTGATGTATGTTCAAGTTTCACACCCAGCAATGTTTGCCAGAGGGTATTATTTTTATTTATTGATTTGCACGTTTACTTATTTTTATTATCATTTATTATTATGTTCCTCCAGACTGCAGCAGAGCTGGCCTTAAAGGAAAGAGATTTTCATGTAAGTAAAATCTTGGCCAATAGGAGTTTTTTTAACCCACCCTCAGTAACCAATGTACATTATAGACATGTTTAATATCCTCTAGCTGCTTTAGATTCCTGGTTCTAGAAAGCTGGATTATTTTCTAGAGTAAGTCTAACAGCATCTTGGATGATCCTAGTGTTGAAAGGATTACAATTAAGTTTTCCAGGCCTTGTAGTTGACAGACAGAAGTCAGAGGCCCACCAGACCACAAAAACAGAGTTTAGTTTTAGCAACCATTAACACATTCATGAAAAAAAAAAATTTCACTAGAAAATACTGGATTTGAATACAATTAACTATTGGCTAAGACACTATAGTAGCCAGTAAAACTCAATTGGCAAAATTCAAGAGTTTCTATTGTTTTCTCCACTGAAAACAAGTATAAAAGTTAAATGGAAAATTCCCTACTTTCTGGTGTCCATACTAGATGAAATGTAAATGAAAGCTGTAAATGCTTCTTAACTGATTATACGGAGGATGCAACTCAGAATCACCCAAAGACTCAGAGGATTCACACCACATATATATTGTTATTAGTACACATTGACAATGCAATTGTGTATCTGAATCTTTCAAATCCAGTGAATTATAAACCATTTGATGGTCTATTCCTGGCATTTGTGCTGAGGATTAGATAGGCAGAAACCTTATGGAATCCTGTAAGAAAAGCCTAACACTCTGCACAAACCCCTTGCAGACTGGTAACAAGCAAGGAGAGCATGATGAGAAGCCCATGAAGAGTTCTGCACTTGCTAGGCTGAATGTAAGGTAAGAATATGTTCTGATCACAATTTATGCAACTCTATGATGTGCTGTATCCTAGCAGAATTTATGACTACCCTATGCTCAGCACTGGTGAGTTACAGGGTGATAATTTTTGGATCTGGCATATCCTCTCCACCCACAAGGTCAAAAGGGATGCTGAGAAGCTGCAAAGGACCTGTTAGGCAGCTGCTGAGATGGTCAGGAGTCCAGAGCAGATGAACTGGGAGAAGGGAGCTGAGCTCATTTGGAACTAGCTCAACATGGGCTAGTGTTGGTGGTAGTCTCCCTTAAGGCACAAGGTTGATCTCCATGATCTCCAAGAAAACCCACATGATTCTATAAAAGGAACTTATTCACCAGTTGCCTGGTCCATAAATATTCAACTAGATACATAGAAAACGAGTACATAACTAAAACCAACATGCCAGTGAACTATTTGGTATTGCCTCTATTGTTCATTCTCTGCACAATTTCTCTTTTGATATAGAACATAAGCCATGTCAGGAATCACTTTCAGGAATGCTTTCCTAGCGAGACCTCTCAGTGCCATCTGGAGAAACTGATTTTTTTATGACTATGCAAAGTCCCATTACGAACATGTCATTTATGTCAAGGAATTTTTTTAATGTATATTGCTGCTCCAGTTTTGTCAAATAAAAATAAAACAAACAAAAAAGTTGTTTATTATGCAACTTCTTAAAAGGAGCTTCTGATACCATCCCAATCTTATTTTCCCTTTGCAAGTTGGTAAATGATAATATCTCCATATTCTGGTGCATGAATGAAAATCCATAGCAGTTTTTATGGGGCAACCTACATGCTGTATTTCTACATAAATACAGGCTGCAATAGGCAAAAGTATTGACTTTGAATGTTGAAATGCATGTTTGAGTAACAGGTCCACTGTAACAGATGATCTACAATGTGGCTGGATGAGGCTCTGAGCAACCTGCTCTAGTTGAGGAAGTCCCTGCTCACTTCAAGGAATTGGAGTAGAAGACCTTCTGAGGTCCCTTCCAACACAGGGCATTCTATGATTCCAGCAACTGATGAAAAACAGGTATATATTTTTAACTTCTTTTTCTGTTTTACATATACAAAAGTATATGCTTAGGGATATAGTTTTGTTTAGTGTTAAGGTTTAGACAAGGTCTTGTCAGTGTTGGGTTAATGATTGGACTAGATGATCTTAAAAGTGTTTTGCAACCTAGGAAACTTTGTGATTCTGTGAAATGAAATAACCTCTGTGTTTTTCAGCTAACATGCAGTGTGAAATTATATTCAAAAGGGTGAAAAAATGAGTTCTGTACAAGGTTTAAGTTTCCTTCCCTTTGGGCATGTACAACATCTGCACTTTTCAAGTGGGAGACCATATGGATGGGTTACCACAGAAATCCTAGA
The DNA here is from genome assembly GCA_024611195.1 of Ceyx melanurus. Lineage (NCBI taxonomy): Eukaryota > Metazoa > Chordata > Aves > Coraciiformes > Alcedinidae > Ceyx > Ceyx melanurus. The sequence goes on from JANHGL010016635.1 coordinate 12,319, forward strand.
GGAAGATTAAGGGGTTGACTTAATATTTCTGGCCCAAAGATTGCTGCTGTATCTGTGTTATATGCGTACATTCCTTTGCTTAATAGACATGATAACTCATTGGTTCTGCACATATCAAAGCTAGATTAAAACTGATGATCACATGAAGATATTTCCAGTACAGGTATTCATTATGTACATCTCTGGAGACTCCTACCAAACCAGACTATCTTAGCTTTGTGCAAATCAAATCACAGTAGCATTTGCTATGCAGCTGATTCTAGGAAGGGGATGGTTTACATTGTTCATTCCAGGGAAAAGATAACTGAAAATACCAGGGTGAAGGGATTTTGGCAGTAGGACTGTTCAATGTCCTCATCACATGACACTGAGTCTCAGATGAGGCAGTAAAGAACAGCTTCTGCACAAATAAATTAGTGCAGAGTAGAGTCTAAGGAGAGTTGAATTCACAGCATGACCTCATTTCTCCCACCACTCCAAGTGCCTGGTGATCAAGAGCAACACACCCCAGACAGAAAGTGTGGGTTGGACTGAAGTTTTAGAAGTGTTGAATAGCCAAAGCATTGATAAACCTGGGAGATAATCTCCATATTCACAGGTTTTGCTCCCTATTCTATATGCCCACAGATGTCACTACCACTTTAGCCTTCCCTCACCAAAACCTTAAACCCCACATTGAAACTTCTTTCTATGATGTGAGCGTAGACCCATGGGAATGGGAAAAGAAAGGACACTTGCAATCAATGTGTTGAGAGAATTACTTTTACTGAAGATGGCTATCAGGCAAAAATCCTTATTTTTATATTGCAAGAGTCCAGTCAAATCAAATAGTGGGGAAAAAAAACCAAAACAACCCAAATAACACAGCAATATCCACAAAACAAAGTTCTTTGGCTCAAATATAGATATAAATATTGCAGACACTGTCACTGGAGTTAGTAATCTAAATTCCCTTTACAGCTGATGGAGAGGCAAAGATACTTCTGGAACACATCTTATCTTAAAGTAGACATCTGAAATTGAAGTCATAAGAACTCGTTTAGTGTTCATTTATTTTTCAACGTCTATAAAAGGAGTCTAAAGGGAGTCTACCTCAGTTATAAACATTTACAATTTTGGAAGATGAATCCCACCCACATTATTTCTTAAACAGCAGAAACAGGGATGCTGCATCGAGGAGCACAAAACAGTAACAGCATAAGAAAAATGTGTGAGCAGTGGTGCAGGTACAAGGAACAGAGGTGGATGTGGGAATTTTCTTGAATTCTTACTTCTTGAAGTAAAAGAAAAACACCAAGTGTCCCAACTCACTTGCTAGTTAGGTTCTAAATGATCTCAAGGCTTTCTAAACAGGGTGAAGATCAAAAGACAATAGCAAGTAGGAAAACAAGATGATGTGGAACAAGAAATTATTGGATTCTGGCGACAATGCACAGCCTTGTGCTTTTAATGTTAGCGTGACTGGACTTGCAATGAGCTCTTCTAAGTGAAGAACACTCAAGTAGAGTGAGGTGCTTCATGTTACACAGCACAACTAAGTACTTATCAGACCTCAGGTGAACAACTCCACTGTTTCTGTCATTATTCTACTGTCATTTTGGAGGTCCATCATCAACCATTTCATATTGTGCTCTGCTAAATGCTGTCATAACTGTTTTCCTTCCATCAAGACTACCCCGAGACATCCAGTCATGCTAAAGTGTTTCTGCCAAATACCTGTTTGTGTGAAAATAACTGCTGAGAATACAGACATAGGAGGCTAAAATGCAGTATTTTAAATATTTCACTATTATTTTGTTGGTGTATCACACAATCACTAGCAGGACCTTGTGTGTGACTATGCAGTAGCATCCCTCTTGTCCTCATCCTTCACTCACACCATCAAGATCCAGCTTTTTTGAGCAGTGATGCTAGAATGAGGGGAAAGACCTTATTGCCACAACATACTGACCTACTATCCTTGTGTGCTACTGTCCTGTGTGGTTAAGTTGTGAGTATTCCTCAAATCCCTGTAGTCTCCCCTCTTATTGCACAACTAACAGTCCCACTTTCCAGGAACATATTCTCCATGGATCACAGTGTGTTGTGGATATACAAAAACACTCTCCAGTGAAGTATGGAAGCAGAGTGATCATCGTGCACAGCCAGGGAGCTTGAGGTAAGCTATCCTCTCTTTTTGACTTGCATTTCATCCTGTACTTGGCACAAGGTGAAGAATAACTTGGAGCTGTCAAAGCCATATGGATGGCTTTTTCTACTCCTCTCACACACCAGCCAAAGGGCTTTTGACAGAAAAAATGTGAGGAGGCCACAGCACCTAGTTGGACAAAATAGGAGCCACATCCCTCTTTTTGACAGTCCCATTGTCGTGCTCCTCAAGGATTAGTAAAAATAGATTGCAATCATTTCATGCTTTTCTTATTACTAATTCCCCACTCTCTACACTCTAACTTAGTAGATGAAAGTGAGGGAGTATAAATACTTGTTTTTCCAGCTGATAGGATGGTAGCAGCATCAGTTGTGTGCTGTTGACCAAGTCAGCAGAGATAGCCAGGGATTCTATCCTTCTTCTTAGGTTCTTCAAGTTAAACTTGAGACACATGGTTAGGGTCATATGGAGCATTTTCACTGTCCTTCTTCATATTAAAGGTTAATTAAATATAAAACAAAACATTCTAGAAATAAAAATACATTTGAAAAGAATATGCTCAAAGACACGGTGGTTACTTCCCACATAAAGCCTACCAAAATTTTAAGTACTTCAGCACTTAGGAATATTTTTCAGAGCAATGCACATGCATTTCAGTGAGAACACTCCTGGAAGTCAAGTGTAGCAACTGTGTTGAGAGTGCTTCTCATTTCTCTTTGATAATTTCAGATTTGTTAGTCTATAGTGTAGTCATTATATTCTGTAAAGCATTGGACCAATTTTTCAGATTAAGTGCTCCACTGGAAGGTGTTTTTCTTTCCTATTGTAACATCCTTGTTCTGAGACTATGGGGTTTTTAAATGATGCATTAAGACTAGAAAAATTTACTCTAGCTTTAGCGTGGAACATTTAAATTATTGAAGTATTTTGCATATTAATAAATATTAAAGGGTTTTTTAATGCTAGATACATTATTACAGATTTAGACAATATATAATTGTGTTGTTTTAATATATAAACAGAGAAAGAACCATTTATTTAACAGTGATGCCTATTACATCTAATAGCACATCACAGCTAATGATATAGCAATATTACATATAATGCTTATCAGTCAGCCCCAACAGGGTCCTGTTCATTTAAAGCATCTGGGATTTGTTCATAATGCTAAATACTGAACTTGATTTATAAAACTGCTATATGCTTCAGTATTCCCAGAAGGGGAAGCATTTGCAGAAGCAGTTACCTGTTATTTTTTAAGACTCATTAGTGTTCACCTAACTCTACAATAAGGACTCTCATACCCAGGGTGGTGTGCATCATTTTCATGTGCTTAAATCTAGACATCTAACTCCCTTCATAATTAATGAAAATAAGGAAGAATAAGACTCTTTCAGAGGTTTCTCTCTTTCAGTCAGGGATGGCACACAATTCCTTTGCTCACACCTAAGCACCCTATTGCCTCCAAGTGCCTCCAGATGAGCACAGCTCTTCAGTAGGATCTGTGTCCCATCTGGAAGACCCCAATAAACCTTAGATAACCCAGGGAGTCTCAAATGACATTAGTTATCTATGTATGAACAACTGAATCAAGTCCTAGAGATGCATCTTGGAACTAGATGCCCTGGAAATCCCACCTTCTCTCACCTCATATAAATGGAATGAAGACAAATTGAGCTGGACTCAGTACTCAGAGAACATACATCAGTGACAGACATGACACAGGACATAAGGGAAGCCTGTGTCCACTGAAGTGAAAGCTGAGATAAAGCACTTTTTGGGCACAGAAAAGGGTTCCAGTCACAGAGTTCCAGTTGCACAGAGTGGCCTTTGTGAATAATAGAATTTAAGGTGCAGGTTTTTCAGGTAGACTGGCTCATGTTGTCATGAACACCAGCTCAGGTGCAAAATTCTTTCCTATTTATCATAAACTAATGTTGTCATCCAGGCCCCCATGAATGGGTGTGAATAATACTTCAGAAACAGGCTTTAAGACCTATTATTCATTTATTTGTGGAATTAGGGCCATCAGGAAGCAAACCTGTGTATTTAGCAAACTGCCTTTGTGTGCAAAAAGAAAATAATGCCTTTTCCTTAAGTCAGAAGCACTGTGAGAAACAGTGTAATAAAAAGTGTGAGGAAATATGGTAACAAGGCTCTTCTAAGTAGTGCAGATGAAACCTGGTTTTCTTGTGGGTGCTAAAGAAGTCAGTATCACCACATCACTTTCCCTTCATCATGTTCATCACAAAGTGCAAAAAAAAAATGAAGAGGGTGAAATCTTAAATTAGAAATTATATCTAGCATGGCTTCTTTAGGCCTAAACAATCTGTGATCATAATAAGATTTATATGCAAAAAAAAAAGTAGCTTTTTATGTGGGGGAATTGTTAGACAGCTATTTAGACTTAAATGAATTTCAGACTGGAAACTGGCGTGGGTTTTGCTCTGTCATTCACTGAAATCAAAATGTCCTGTGGTGTATGATGTGAAAATGAGTAAAAGTACTGTGAGTAGCCTGAGAGACACTTCAAGCAATCTCACAGCACATGGATTTCTTCCTCTGAAGTGCTTGGATACCATGGAAATTAATACTAAAGAAACACCTATTAAAAATTATAATTCCAGCTTCTTAGATAAGCTGAAGTTTTAACCTTTATTTTTATATACTTTTCAAGGTCTGCTTTTCAGTAACCTCTACAAAATGTTCTCCCAGAGCCAGGTCCAGGACATGGAGGGCTTATTTTTGTCCCCTTTTTCCTAATGTAGGTGATGGAGAGGAGTGAGATGCTCTGCTCACAGGAATACACAGGGAATCCCATTTTTGTCTTCTTCTAGGAGCTTGGGATATATTCAGTTTTCCCACAGATTTTTTTTCCATGATTTGAAAGTTATTCAAAAGAGGGCAACGTTTTTTTTTCTTTCTAAGAAGATTTTGTAGGAATTATTCTTGTGAAACTTGGAAAATTAAATTCTTCCTCTTGAGCCCAAATTCTGCAGTTGTATTCATCTTTTTCTTTTTTCATACATGTAGCTTCTGAATCTGTGTCTTTAATTATCTGTCTCAGTATTTCCTTTTCCTTTTAATTTTTTTTCTGCCTCCCTCACAGACTCAGCCTATTTTCTCTCCAAACTTCTGGGCATATGTTGACAATACTTTTTAAATGGTCACAATCTGAGAGGAACTGTTCTGAAATGCAATTCAGTTGATTGTTAATAGTAGTCATCAGAATACTTTGTAATTATTCCTGGGAGAATACTTGTATAGATTACATGAAAGGATGATTGCAGAGGAAAATAACGGCTGTCTTGAGTGCCTGTTATTTATCTGGAAAGCATTTTTTAATAAAGGAAAAAGTTTCTGGCATATATTACGTAAATGTTGCATTGTTTCAAGTCCTTGTTCTTAGCTTCTCTCCTATCCAATTTTCTAAAATACTTGCCTTTGTTTTTGAGTGCCACTACATCTAGAAATGGAGAGCTCTAGAAATTGATGACAACTGGTGCTACTGGAGCAAGCATGACCATGGGAACTTGTCTTGCATATATTACACTACTTGTTTCTTGCCATAAATTAATTTCTTTCATGTTTCTGTCTGAGATATGAACGCATATGGACACACATTTCCAAGAAAATTGACATGAATGTTGTTGTTTAGTAAAATAAATTAATGAGCTACTATAGAAAGTTCTTGATATTTTTATATTACTCAACTCAAGGCTAGAAAATGAGAATATGTATTGCCAATTTTGTTTCTCTTGCAACACTAACTAGCAGTACCTTCTTTTTTCAGAGTCATTCTAGAACAATGACATAATCCTGGTGGGATTCCTGCATAGTCCCTTATCTCTGTTATTATCTGACTAAGGATTTTAATGGCATGTCATGCAGAAAATTTCATGCCTGCAGTACAGATTGGGGGAATGTATGGTCTAGAATATTTTATCCTTTTTCTCCTGTTTTCTGAGACATGAAGAAAACAAATTCTGACCTGAGAGGTGAAAGACCCACGGAAGAAAAAAAGAAAACAAAACAAAAATCCATCAAATCTGTGTGTACAAGTAGAAGATGAATAATCATTTAATCTATTTTGGACATCTCCACTGATTGTGAATAAATTATCAGTTAATAAGCCAGTAGAAATTCATGTCCAAAGGTCTGTATTATTCTTCTACTTCTCTTTGGCTTAAAGGAAGTTTGTCAACAGCTCTCACTCTGAACAGAGATATTTTTATTTCCATCAAACTTTGCCAGCTCTTCCTTCTTTAACTGATACCACTCATGTATTCACCGGGGTTCAACAGCCCATGCTGGGTTTTTTTGTTCCCTAGGGAGAGAAATGACATATTTAAGCTCCCCAAAGTGTGGAACTAACAATTCTATTCTAACTTGCTTTATGAGCTTTTCAACGAGGTGCAACGCTGGCTGGCTGGCAGAATTTACTGATGACATTTATGTATACAGGGTAATAAAGTGAAGGTGTGATTGCAAGAAATTGCTGGAAGACCTTGAGACCAAGTACTTGAAGGAGAGGGGGGAAGAAAAAAGTCAGATAAAATGAAACCTAGAAAATTCACAGTAATATGAACAGACAAACGAAAAGAAGGGACAAATGAATCTGGATTTCACACATCAAATTATAGACTCTGGACAGACCATTATGCTGTTAAGGATTAACACCAAATATTTATTTAGAAATATCACAAATTATCCAGTTTAACAGAACTATTATTGAGTTTAAGCTTGATTATCCTCTAAAATTATTATACTTGAGCTTTCTTTGCCTGCTTCAAGACCAGACAGGCATGGGAAGAGATCATGACACCTTCTATCTTCTCCCATCTCACTCAGGCACATGGGGGTTTTTGGCACTTTCCAGAAGACCCACGCATAAGAAAACACTTTCAGCACCAGCTTCTACCCTGTATAATAGTCTTATAAGCAGCTGTAAGCTCCCCAACAGCCATGGGCAAAGGGAGGTCCCCCTCCTCAACCTCTATGTGAAACTTTCCTCCAAATACAGTTTTTGATTCACAGACTTATCAATCAGTTCTTTGGGGTCACATGGTCCTTTCCAGGAACCCTTCTGGGGATTTTCCTAAACAGCCTGTAACAAGATTTAAAGAAGCTGATGTTAAATTATCTTTTTTTGTCTTTTGGGTAAAAGTCAGTTTTCCCAAGTTTTCTCCCTGAGATCTCAAAATAACAAGACATAAGGAAATGAAAAATGGTATATTTGCCTTGCAACTCCCAGAATCCTCATTTAATCAGACTTTGTGTCTGGGTTGTTTGTTGGTTGTTCGTGGAGTATTTATTTGTTTGTTTGTTTTGCTGGTTTAGTTTTGTTTTGTTATTTTGCTCGGGATTTTTTAATATATATTTTATTTATTTTATTTGAATTATACCTTTCTTGAGAAGTGGGGACCACAACCAAACATCAGGGTTTTTTACAGTACTAGATTTGAGGAGCTAAAGAGCCAAATCCAGCTTGGCATCCTGTGTCCATGTCAGGGCTCTTATCAGTCACGTTCAGATACATTAAAATGCTGGCCTTGGTTGATGTTGGCAATGAAGCAGCATGTCAAATAGTCATTACCAAATGGATATGATAAGGAATTATAATCCAAGAAAATCATACAACTGGAATAAAGTGGTGAAGAGAAAAATAAGAAAAGGTAAAAGATAGAGGAGTTTGTCTAATAATAATAGGTATGAATTGCTGATATCAACCCAGAAGACCATACAGCAGGGCTGTAGAGTTGTTGGCAAGACAGCAGAGGCAGATAAAAATAAATGAGACTTAAAGTAGATAAATGTAAAGCAGTATATTTATGGACAAATAATAATTGGCAGAGAGAGAAAACTGGAAGGTGCTGTTTAGAAAAGCAGTAATGCAGAAAACCAAACCAGATATATAGTAAATATATTAAAATGGAGCTCACAATGAATTGTCATTGCAGTGTAAATAAAATGCCAATCTGTGCAGCAAATAAATGGAAAGGATGAAAAAGGGGCAGTCATGATTCTGCTCAGTCCATCTCTGTCTTGTAGTGGTATTTTAGATCTCTTGATTAGACCCTGGAGTGTAGCATATAAACCAAGTTGAATCCACCAGCTTTTGGATGTTTTTCTTCTCTAGTTAACTATATGTCTCTACTGCATCCTATGGAACTTCCTTTTTAAAACATCATTTCCTGGTTTTGATTTATCCTGTCAGTATCTGTAAATAAAAATTGCTTTATATGGAGACCATATAAACCAGTATAAAATATAGGAGACTGACATTTTCCCCATTACTGTTGATATATATATAGATATTTCTGGATCCTGGATCCTGTCGTATTGCTGTCCTGCTTGTTCTACAGAAAAATCTGTTATTAAAAGCAAAACAGACATGGAATAAATACTCTTCTAACTGCAACATGACTATACAATCTGTCTCCATAAAAGAATGGAGTATTAATGTAGTGTTAATGCAACATCTCATGACCATTACATCTAAGGTCACTTACTTTTTCAGAAGGCATTTTTCATCTTCTATTATTATTTAAATTAAATTATTTAATACATAAATCCACAGATTTCTCCTCTCTCAGTAATGACATCTAAAATTTGAGCTGCTATTCTTTTTTTTCCAATGGTTGATCTCATTTGCACTTGCATTATTCTTTTAACATAGTAGGATTACAGTGACCTGCAGAAGAAGAAAAGGACCACAAATAAATCTTCATCAAGGGAGAGATTTTTGTATCTTATATGCAGTGCATCCATCTGAACCTTCCTTGCAAACATTTCCAGCAGTGTCTTACAACACATAGGCAGACAGAAGCACAACCCTCTCACCATCAAGATATCAAAGAGGCCAGTGAACTCAATTCAGTGATTTCCAAAGAGAGATGCTGGTAAGTATTTAATCAAGCTGCAGAGGTCTGACTCCCAGGTGGACATAAGCACTTTGTTCAAGGTCTCAGTCAAGTGCCCAAGCTCCAGAAAGAGCAGGAGTTCAAACACATCTCAGCCATTCAGTGTGAGGATATTTCAAGCAGTCTTTTGCAGATAGATGCCTGCTCCACACTGTGCCCTTGGTAGGGAATGGCTGATCATCTTGCTGTAGGCTCCAATTTTTATCCTCTTAAGTGAAGTGTTGCAGCATTCAACTCCCAAGCATTTAAACTGCCTGGAAAGATCCAGGCTCGTAAAAGTAACTATCGTCATCACCATTAACAGTGAATATTTGCCTCTTTGTTTTGAGAGATGCTGCTTTTGGATGCAAGAGTTGTTTTGTTTCTTGCATATGTTAGTGCTTAGTGTAGCTTTGACATCATAGAATCAGAATGGATTGGGTTGGAAGGAACTTTAAAGATCAACTTGTTCCAACCCCCCTGCCATTGCAGGGACACCTCCCACCAGACCAGGTTGCTCAAGGCTCCATCCAACCTGGATTTGAATACGTCCATATAGTGCTATGAAAAAGACCATTTTGGGGCATGATTTATCTGCCTTATTTACGTGGCTAATTTGGAAGGAAATGAGTAGCAGTCCAAAAACAACCCCTTCTCTCCATCATGTAACAGGAGTCTAGAAGCATCTCTTAGGTGGACACACACACATGAGACCAAACTAATCTTATTTCACTGTCTGTTCCTGGTTACTTTGTGCAGACAAGATGACAGCCCTGTGACTGATACTCCATAAATTTACACTCAAGATACAACAAAAAAAATAACAATAGACTGTTCTTTCTAGGACCATATGCACTTAAGATTTGCTCATGTGGCTCCATTATGACTGAATGATGTCACTTTGTGTAGGTGATGACATTTTCAGTGGCAGCAGAACGTCCCTATCAGATGAGAAATGATATGTTGCTAATCTGTAATAACTCAAGACTTGTGATTGTGTGAGTTTAGCCTTTGTTAAAAAGAACTTGCAGAACTGCCCTAACAATGCCATATGTCGACTACTAAAATTAGGACTTGCATTTTATTTCTTCCGCTTCCCTCCTCTGTTTTGTGTCCTCCTTGCAACAGCATATTCAAAGTTTGCTCCTCCTTAGAGTGAATAGGATTTGTTATTTTATCAGAGGCTAATTTCTAGCCATCTTTCTTTATCTTACATGGTAATCTTTATGCCAAACACAGGAGAATTTACATGAGCTGACTCTTTTCAGTATGTGTAGGCTCCAGAAAAGTAAAACATTTGACCTGGATAATTCTATGGATGAAAAATATCCATCTCACCTTCAAAACACAGAGTTCTTTCCAAAAGAATATGAACATGTGGAAAAGGAAAACATGCTCATATTTCTGGAGGAAGCTTTTTAGTGCAGTCAGGAAAAATATGCATAATCGTTATGCATTCTATTTCCATGAGAAAATTCAGATTATTTTTTGTTTCGAAATGCAGTTCCCTTCTTCCACATGTGACAATCTGTCTGTTATTTCTGTTACATATAAGATGAATGTTTATAAACCATACATTTGAAATCTGAGGGGTTCTGGTAATGCAGCAAGGAGTGGATGTGCTGGTGAAATGAGTTTTCTCTCGTGCAGAAATTGCAAAGCCAATATGTGTAACAGGAAGTAGTTACTTTAAACTTTTATACTTTCAGAACTGTAGGCTTCTTTAAGTATTATCAAGCTTAATGAAGCTTCATTTTGATATTACCAAGCACCTTGCCCATTGAAATACATTTGATGTGAATGTCAAATAGATTAAGTATACACACCTGCTAGGAAAATAGATCTTCAGAGTGTTGCATATAATTAAGATAATGCATAACCTTAGAAAGACAATTTTTGTAATCACAAACCATTTTGTGATATCCACTCAGACCCATTTGTTTTAATCACTACATTCGTGCCCTTGAAATTGTAAACTTCTTTCTAGAAGATCTTGTTGTTGTGTATTTCTAAGGTACGAAGTGTTGTCTTGCCTCTCATCTCCACTGAGAATATTGAATAATAATATTTGACTGCAGTCATCTAAGAGCTAGTTGTCCACAGCCTCTTGTTGCTCAAAGCCTTTTTGCAATCAGTGGAGAGAGCTGATGCCTGCAGAGTTAAGTCTCCTCAGATACCTTTTTCAGTTGGTGAGGAATTGCCTCCTGAAGATGTCTTCAGTGTCTGTAGAAGGAGGCAAAGACCAACTGAAACAATGTGAGAGGCACCCCATCCACTGGATTCCATGGGGATTTTACAGGTAATATAGACCACAATTAGGGGCTCACTGCAAATTCAGAACAAGGCTTACTGGTGATTGAGCACAGTCAGGCACAGAGTATTTTTTCATCCATTAAAATACTTTTCTTAATTTCCTACTGGTCATGTCTATGCATGATCTGCACTGCAGATAAAGAATCAGGCTGTGAAGACCCCAGGACCACTCACTTCAGTGATTCTGACTCATACCCATAGCATCCAATTTCACTTTGGAAAAATCATAGGTCAGGAGTGAAATATTCTTAAATTCTCATTATAAAGTGAATGTAAATTTACTGAACATCATCCTGAGATACTTTGCAGCAGGCTGTGTCTGCACAAACTCGGAGGTGCCTGGGTTGATTGGCCCAGACTGGATGAGGGTGTTTGGGCTTTCTTGGTTGTTAGGTCTGAAGACAGGTTAAAGTCTCATTTTGGGTTTGCCTTAGCTATGTAGCTATTGGACATCCAGAACTGGAAACATTACACATTCTATCCCCATTTCATACACATATATCTCTGAACTTTCACTTATTATGGTCATTTAATTTATTAGGAGTCATCAAGATTATGGGACTGTCATATTCAATAAGCTATCTGTAGAAATACATAAGAAGTTTCATGCAATTACAATGATGGGCTTCAGGAAAATTTTTAACCACATTTTTGAACTCTATATTCCCCTAGTAAGTCTATTTACAAATATTTATGATACTTTTGGTTTCCACTACTGCCAAAGCAATATTGTTCACATCAATGAGTATTCTGTTATGAATGTTCTGAATTCCTTTTTGCTTTGTTTTGTTTTTTTAAATTATTTTTATTTACTGTACTTGGATGTTAGGAGGATGGAGCCAGGCTCTTCTCAGGGTTGTTCAATGACAGGACAAGCAACAAAGAGTGCAAGCTGGAACAGAGGAGGATCCAGGGAAATATAAGGAAAAACTTTTTCCCAGTGAGGGTGACAGAGCTTGGAACAGGCTGCCCAGGGAGGTTGTGGAGTTTCCTGCTCTGGAGACACTCAAGACCCACCTGGACACATTCTTAGGTGATCTAATCTAGGTGATCCTACTCTGGAAGGGAGGTTGGACTAGTTGATCTTTCAAGGTCCCTTCCAACCTGTAACATTCTATGGTTCTGTGATAGCCACTAACTGTCCTGTAGCTCAATGAGTCCAACGGGGTCTTCTAATTACCTGGAGCCCACAGTGATTGCCCTTGCTTATTTCAGCTGGAAGAGCACATCAGTGAGCTCAGGTTGCACTACTGATGAATATTAATTCTCAACCTTACATTTCTGTCTCCACTTGAGGAAGGTTTTGTAACTGTTGAGCAGTAGTTGGCATTGAGAACAATTATCATGTGTAATGTTGACTGAACTTGAAAAGTGGTATCTGCCAGTGTGCAACTGAAAGCTGAAGAGAAGATGAACGGAGGTGAAGCAGGAAAAACAGCTACTGAGGTTCAAACAGGCATTACCATACTCAGAGAAAGAACAGGGACATTTTGAAGCATTTACCAGGACAAAGAGCCTGTGGCCACTGTGGACTTTTTAATCCTTTGAATTGAAAGAAGCAAAATCTGCAGGAGCCCTGATGTACAGCAGGTACCTGAAAGCCCAAGGATATCTGATGAAATCTTGTTTATGAGGACTACAAATCACTGCTTCGTTCTGCACAGTAGTGTATGTATCCAGTGGAGTTTTTCTATTAGAGGACAGACTGTCTTTGTCTCAGCTGCTGACTGCTCAACTGCTCGCTACCTGGATTTATCACTTTGGCAACAGTGTGAGTGCTAAAGAGTTATCCAAGCATTGGTTATATGCTCATGGTTTCCATTTTCCCTTCCCTCATTTCATTTACAAGAATCACTTGAAATAACTTAGCTCAGCTGGATAATGGTGATTTTTTCTGTCTTTTGGGGTGATATATGGGCCTAGCCTCTTCCTAAAACTTTCCACGACAAGCACTGGCAGTGACCCAAATGCTATTTTGTATTTAGCCCTTCAGGTCTCAGGATCTATTTTGTGTGTGTCCGTGTGTCCCCAACTTTAACACCAATGAGCTGGAGACCATGAGTCATGGTTCAGCTATCTATAGCTCCACTCCCTCTCAAGCAAACTGTAGAGCATGGAGGGAAAGGAGGGTGCTGCATCAAGAAAATACAGGACTTTATTATCTACATAAATTTTGAGAATCAGACAACTCTTCATTTGTTCTCTTAGGCTGCTCTGTAGCATTCTCTGATTAGAGAATTATTGTAAGTGGGGCAATCACACTAGGAAGACTATTTTCATGTATTGCGGAGGTGTTCTTTGATAAGGTAGAAACCATCTTAGACACTCTGAAAAGCCTCAGACCAATTAGAGTGTACATTATCACTTCTATTTTTTTCCTTTTAATTTTCCTACCTTTGTCATGTGTCTGAACTAATACGTGCACTTGCTTTTTCTGTTATCTACCTGAAGTGCCACAGAATGTGTTTAATCTTTGAGCATACAAGACAGATTTCAAATACTAAGAGAATTTGCCATCCTGGTCCCAAGCCATGACATTTCAAAAAGGCTGTTACCTGGGCTTCCAACTGCAGTTTAATATTTTTTCTTCCCTCAGAGTTCAGAATTTGGAGTTAAATAAACTACATGTTGGATAGGCTAGAAGTCCTCTGGGATTTCAGTAAGAGTTAGCTAATGTTATGCTATATTATATTTATTATATAACCAGTTGTATGGAAATATGGATAACATTTCTGCAAATGCATCTACAGGGCTTTTTTGATCCGTGAGAACAAATTGAAAATGAACAACAAAATTTTATCCTAGAAGTTGGCACATTAGCATCATATGTCAAAATTTGTGTTCTTACAGAGCTGAAGTAGGTAAATTCATGGGAATGAACCATTTCTTGAGATGCATGCAGTTGTGTAATTAACAATCAAATTATATCTTGTCGCCTCTCAAATGATTTAATTATTCTAGCCATCTTGCATAATTGGATAAAAATACTAGTTTTATCCTAACAGATTTAATTCTGAAGGGAAATCAGAGTGGGGAAATTTCAGTTGGGAAACAATTTAGGTGGGTTTTGTGGAGACACCCACAAAACAGACACCAGTAGCTACCCAAAATGTGGACTTATCCCAACCAAAACTGCCCAACGCTTTGCCAGACCAAAGGCAGTTACAAGTTTGGATGTCAGGTGGGAATTTAATGCAACACAAGTAATTCCTAAGTTTCGAGAATACTTTTTTATACAAAATACATAATAAGCTCACTCATAAAAGGAAAAAACCTCCCATTCAAGGGTACCCAAAAAAAGTCCTTTAAACTCACATGCACTTTTCCAATTTCTCTACACTGCTTATCAGAGGATCTCAAATGTAGATGTTTAAAATAGATATTTGTAGCTAAGTGTGATGAACCTTAAAGCATATCAGTGACACAGAGCAAAAATCAGTGAGCTGTAAATGGTAGCACTTTCCTGCTCAGTTGTCCCATGAGAAAATATATCCCTGGTCACCAATTTTGAATACAACTGATTTTGAAAACTTCTTGTACTCTAAGCTAATTGCTACAAAAGCTACTCATCCTTGCTATACTTCTCACTTAAATTTTAGTCAGTTGTCATTCTTTCCAACCCCCCCTGGATCTGTTCCTGTGTGGGCTGCCCTTGGTGGCCCTGCTATGCCAGGGTGGTTTATGATCTCCAGAGGTCTCTTCCAACCCCCACCCTTCTATATAGTATGAATAAGTAGCAATTAGTACTTCATCATACTCTGCATATTTGTCTTTGCTGACTTAGAAATAACCAGCTAAGCATTAGAATTATCTGTGACTTCATTAAGATAGAAAAATGGATTCCTTCTTTTCATATTGAACAATATGGAGGAGAACAGATATTTGATTTATTTTAATTTGGACTGGTTTATGTATTTAGTTTTTGGTTTTGGAGTGATAGAAAAATTTCAAAGCTCAACCAAAGATTAAATGTTAATTCTTTTATCCCTTCAGTGTTACTTCATTTCTCCATTTCTCCAGCCTTAAGTAAACTTCCACTGAAAAAAAAACCAACCACCATTTCTATTGACCTTTTGTATTTCTGCTTAGGAAAAAGGAAATTGCAAGTCAATATTATAATCCTGAGGGGTTGGAATGAGATTATCTTTTATTCTATGATTCTATGATGTAACAATTCACTAAGTCAGCTCACCTCTTTCAAACATCAATATGACTGACAGCCCTCTGTTTTCACATACACCAAAAATACCAAGTTTTTCTATAGTCTTTCTTTAGTGAGAACAATTACAATTCTGAGATTCTGTAATTTTACTGTGGTGGAGTTGGATCTTCAATATTTCGTAGGGTTTGCTAACTACAGCTCTTGAATTAATAGTGTTTATTGTCAGCATTGGAATGAATGAGCAATATTTGTATCAGATTTATTACTTAGTGCTGCAACACATAAGTCTAGCTCCAGTCAAGTTCTTAATTCCAAAAAAAATGGAAATGTTAATAAAGGTGCTTGAATAGCAGCAATAGAAGGATAGATCTCCTGTTACAAATAGTTGTCAGTATTCACCAGAAATGCTTTGTTCCAAGTTTTGTTTCTAATCTAAATTCTGCTTACCCATAACATGCACGAGAAGCATTTTATTTGCTGCAATTCACCATCTAAGCATGTAATATTGAAGTGGTAGAAATTATTCATAAACAGCATGCGGCCAGATGCTGAAATTTCCACAACATAATCTACTTTAGTGATAACAGTCTAAGCTTATAACAGACTAATCTTTTACCAGAGGCTGGAAGAACACAATCAAGCTCCCAGGAAAGCCTCTCTTGACATTTAAGAACAAATAATAGATCTACTACAAAGCACAGTTTGAATCCTACAGGCGATTCATTTATTCCAAAAGGAGTTTGAACAAATAGCTCCTAAAAATGTGATGACAATAGCAGGAGTCTTCAGAGGTATTAATGAGTTAATTAATTAACTGTTCAAAATAGGGCATACATGCTATGACTGCAAGTATGACTCAACAAAAAAGCAAGGGCTCAATAAAATCAATAGTAAAAAACATAGTTGGTTGGAGTTTTTTTGTTTGTTTGGCTTTTCCTATTCCTTATTATTATTGTCATGGTCATTGTTATTCACAATAGATTTTCCAATGAGGACTAAGCATGAAAAAAAAAACAAATGCAAAAAGCTGTTCCCAGACAGGATTTCCCTGTTCAAGAGCACAGAGGTTTTCTGAGGAATCAGGCTCCTGCTCACTGCCTGGCAAAAAGTTTTTGCTGGGGTTGAGGTCCAAGCAAGCCCTGGCTGGTACCAGCTGAAATCCATGCAATTCTTCTCCATCCCACTGCTATCTAGTACTGAAGTCAATGAAAAGGAAATCTATTTTATTCCATGGTTGCTTCTGAAACCCAAGCAGCTGTTGAAGTCCTCAGCTCAGTAACAACTGGGTGATTAAACTGAGAAAAGAACAAACCTTTCCTGCAGGTTTGTAAACCCAATAATAATGCCTGCTTTTTTATTCTCCTAAAATTTTTCACCTCACTTTGCTCTTGACCAAGCCACTGAGCTCACCAGTCAAATGAAGCTTGAGGCAGTTTCACTTTCTAGCTCATTAGTGACGGAGATGAGTGTCTTCTTGGGAAGAATCATTAGTGTGAAATGCTGATTACGATATTTATCCTTTTACCAACAAAACAGATGCTGTAAGCTACATATAAATGTCCCCTCATTTTTTAAGATAGATCAGTCATACGAGGACTTATCAAGAAGGTATTTGTTCTCTAACTTCTAATAGTCTTAGAAGGCAGTAACTGTCATGTGAATGGACAGAAGTGATTCATCATGGCTATCTGCAGCATGAATGACCTAATTTTCAAAGGGTAACAAAGGAATTCTGTATTTCCCAAAGAGAAATATGACAGGAATAGATGTTGTCTTTCACAGAACTGTCACAGTTGGAGAAGACCTCTAAGATCACCGTGTCCAAATGTAAAAAGAAACCACACACACACATACAAATAAAACCCCAACAAACCAATCAATGTCACAGAAGAAAACACCTCACCATCCCACTAGAGCATGTCCTGAGGTGCCTCATCTACACATTTTCTAAACACCTCCAGGCTTAGTGACCATCACCTCCCAGTGCAGCCTGTTCTAGCACCTGACTACACCTACAAACCCAGTATGGAACCCAAATCCCCAGTGGCAATTCCATCACTATCAATCACCACTGGTGCTGTGGAGCTGGAACTGAGAGAGTCCCAGCCTGGGCCCAGCAGCAGGTGAGAGCTGTGTTCAGGAGCTGGATTCTGGTGCTGGATTCAGGAAAAGCCAGATCAGGATGGAAGGCAGAAGAGACAGAGTTCTCCTACAATGGTGGCCAGTGAAGAAGAGAGGAAGGAGTTGGAGTCCTTGGCCCTCCTCCCCCTCAGCTTTACACTGCCCATGTTGTCCAGGGGCTGGGGTCCCTGGCTGCTCAGTTTGGGGTCCTCTGTCCTGTCCCCTCCCTGCAGGTGCCCCCTTTGGCTTTCTGCACTCCCAGCATGGGGCATGAACCCCAGCAGTGGCCTCAGTCTGAACCCCAGCCCTGGTCTCAACTGTGCCCATGGGGTGCTCTCCCTTCTGGGAGCAGCCACTGCCTGGGAAAACATTTTGCTTATTTCAGAAAGTGCAGTTAGAAGAACTGATCTGAAAAGTAAAACTACAGAACAGAATTTGTTCTGTTCTCACTCAAACCAGGACAATAAAACCTAGGACTGTCAAGGCAAAAATCAAAATCAGAATCCACTCGAAAGTCACCAGCACTCAGTGTAACAATCTCCAACACATTAGTCACACTTCAGGATTATTGTCTTAGCATAAAATATCTTCGAGGGAGAAAAACAGCATTCACATGAACTTTTATTAAAGTGAGCCTGATGTTCTGGGGGATTGATGGTTGGACAGAGCAGTGCCTGTCTGTCGATGGTGCCATCACTTCAGAGTGTGAAACAAATCTGCTTGCAAGCAGTCCATATTTCATTAGCATTATAAGTGCTACAAGAAAATAATTAGCTTCTAATGCACTCTATGGCTAAATCACTGGAGCAGAAGTGATCAATGGAACAGTCAATAGCAAATCACTTGGTCCCATTTTATTAATGCTGGTTGAATTCATGCACTTTCCAGTCTGGGGTTTATCTGTATATCATGAGAGATAGTTCATGTCATGCTGCAAGTTTCATCACAATGACACACGTCGTGTATCTGTGCAATAGAGTTGACAAAAGCCAGCAGCTGTTTAAGTCACTAGGTGTCTGGGAAATAGTAATTTTTTACCTATGCAAAATGCAATCACAGAGTGTTATGAGACTCTTTTCTAACAGCTCTGGGCAGGCAGAAGTCAGATGAGGGAAGGGAAGGAATTTAAAACCAGGTGCCAGAGGCCTTATCAGATATGAGACAGTAAGTGGCATATCTCAGGATTACTCTGAGGTGTGAAGGCTCTGCAATCAGCAATCCTGCAGCACCCAGAATTACTGCCTTCACATTTCATATTCATTGGTGTTGTGGAGGTCAGATGTGTCGCTGACCCTTTTTTCTATATGATTAATGGCTCCAGTGTTCATGAATTTCAGCCAACAGAATCACATTGATTGGAACTGCAGCACATAAGATTGCACACAAAAGTCTTCCCATCGCCTCTGACTATGTGGATAAATTTGCATTTACATTATATTTACATCTGGGGACAGCCTGCATATTTATTTATTTTTTTCACCATGCAGCTGCACTGTCTTCAGAGCCTGGATGCAGTGGTTTGAACATCTGTCACTCAGTGCCAAACTGGTTTAGATCTTTTTAAATCATAAGGAACTGATTAGTAGATGAATTAAATACTGCTGTGTTTATTTGTAACTCCAGCACTTCCTCTTCTTCTTGTTGAGCCATCATTTCATATTAGGATTGAAATCCTAATTTTAGTTGCATTTGCAGGCAAAGCACTGGCTTTGGAAGACAGATTTTTTAAAGTCTAAATATGACTGGGTCAAAAGGGTGACAAGAGTTAGACAAAAGGAGCAGATGATAAACCACACGTGTGTGTGAGAAGTATTTCAAGAGCTAGAAGAGACTTTTAGGCAAGGATATAACAAGGGATGATGGAGAGAATTAGTGAAGGGCACCTGAAATAAATACCAACACAGAGAAGGGAATATGATAAAGAAATCAGGACACGTATTTAAAATAGCTACTGGTTTTATCAGACTTAAAGGAATAGATCAGAAGAGTTGATCTGTGAAAAGAATTGTTTTTGTGGAAATGAGAGTCAAGAGGAGTCAGGCAGTCCCAACAGGGAGCTGCTGTATTTTTCACTCTACCCTTGAGCATTAGAAGATTTACTCTAAATGACTATGAAAAGCTGGATCATAAAGTCTTGCAGTCTTTGGTCTGGCTTTCCACCAAAAAAAAAAAAAAAAAGTGAAAAAGACATTAGTGGCATCACTGGAAACCAAACCAGATAAACCAGTAGAAGATGTACTATTAGGGAACATCGTGGATTATTTCATTTGAAATTAACCTCAAATTCTTTCCAAAAGTGCTGCCACATGAGCCTGGTAGTGTCATATGAAAGCAGAGCTAAGCTTAAGTTTGTGTATCAGTTAAAGCATTCCATGTTTTAAGAAGTTGGGTGAACACCACCAAGACCTTGCCATTTATTAATATTAATTTTATTATTTTCTCCCTGATCTAACGACATTTTATATGGAATTAGAACCAATTTTCCTAAAGAATTCTGGTCTGGAAACCTTTCCAGGTTCTTCCATAATCACACAGGAGCTCTCCAAAGCCAGGTTTGCTGATCAACAATAATTTAGAGATTATTTCTGTGCACCTGATGCTTCTTAATATGAACAGCACAGGTAGAATCTAGCTACTTTGGTTTACATATTAACCCACATGAAATTTCTCAGCTGTATTATCATCTTTTCTTGTCTTTGACTGATATAAGAAGCCATATAACAACTCAGGATGTTTCTAACTTTTAAAACTCTTTCCCAGTTCAGTGCAAAGGTGAGTGTTAATCTAGTTCCATTATTAAGTTCTGTAGCTATTCTCCCATGTAACAGAATATATATAGTTCTAAATAGCACTCAGACAGTAACTGTCCAAATGATCATGGTGGCTGCAAAATTCATTGGGGAACCACTGGTCTGGCAATCCATTACCAAAATTGAATTTTATGCCTTCTTTTCTGTTTTGTCTCCACAGGAAACTCACTTTAAGACAATTTAAAGGCTAGATACTTCTTTATACTTGTATAGCTCTGAGCTAAATACTATTGTAAGGGAATTGTGGCCTGAAATGAATGAGAAATACCAAAAAACCACATTTTCTGCCTCTCTTTCTGCAGAAAACTGTCCAAGTATTACTATAAAGTTGATTGAAGTCATGAAGTTTTCAATTTATTAATGACTTCATATTAGAATATATTTTCTTGTAGCAATAATACTTTCTAACCCACTCTGATTGGCAGTCTTTTCTTGCTGCTATCATTGATGTAATAATTTCTAACCTAGGGAGAAGGTTTTACTACTAGTTTATTTATACTCCTAAATATTATGACTCAGTATGGCATGGAACATGATTCTTTGCAATAATACCATTTACCATCTTATTATTATGGTTATAACAACAAGATAAACAGCACTTAGTGGTAATAGAGGTCCTTAATTAATAGCATTTTAAATCCCAAGACAATCCGTTCATTAAACACTGCAATAAGACTGCTCAAAATCCATGCCTTCCATTCAGATTGTCCCTGGAGTTATTGCTGTGTGTTCACCTGTCTCTCAATTACATCTGGCAAATACAAAGTGCTTTAAAAAAAAAAACCAAACAACAACAAACCACCCAATATATTTATTTTATAAAATATTTAAATTAAATTAAATTAAATTAAATTAATTTTATTATTATATATATTTATTTTTAAAAAAAAACAACACCAAT
>JANHGL010016635.1:44050-63619 GCA_024611195.1 Ceyx melanurus
ATTTAATTTTATTTTTATTATTATCATTATTATTTTCAACTTTTCTAATATTGCACCGATTTGCTATGCAGCTCTGGTATTAATAATTAGCCAGTTACAGCAGTGGAAATGCCTTCTGTCTCAGAAAAGATAGATCTGGTCAAACCACTTAAAAACCCTGACATATTTGCAAAAACAATGTTCTCATTGTTCAGCTCAGTGTTAGATTTTCTCCTTTGTGCAGAAATGGAAATATGAAGAAAAGGACTCAAAGCTTAAGGAGAAACCTGAGCAAATTTTAAACAAAATTAAACAAAATAAAGGTAAAATAAAGCTTTATAGGCTACCTGTTCTGGTGGGAATTGATTGAAGAGTTTAAACATTTCACCAACAAAAACACTTTGGGTAACATTTTGTATACCAGACTGCTTTTTATTTTTTGGGGGGGAGTGGTTTCTATTTAGTTTTTAGTGTTTTTTTCTCTAGTAACAGGAAAATTCTGTGGTCATTACTCGAGTTCCCACTTTACTAGTGACCCATGCAGGTTATTAGCCATTTATGAATGTGCTACAGTGAACATTTTACAAAGTTCATTAATCTTCACGCCCAAGTAATTAATGTCAAAGAGACAGCATATTTTTATATGCATGCAATTAATGTAATTATAAATAGGAGGAGTAAGGGAAGGAAAAAGCAGCAAGCAAAGTAATTTTGGTCTGCAGTGGTCCAGGGGATTAACCAGTAACCTTTTATTGCTTGTTCTAGAATATGTGAAGCTTCTTTCTTCAAGGGAACAAGAAAAAATAACAAAAAGTAGGAAAGTCTGAAAAATTCCAGAGGAATCTGATAGAATCCAAAGCTCTATGACCTCAAGTGCCACATACATCCATTTTTGGAACTCCTGCAGGGCTGGTGACTCCACCCCCTCCCTGGGCAGCCTGTGACAAACTTTGTACCCTGGGCTCTTTTCTTTGAAACAGGAATTTTTTAAGTATTTCCCTAACTAGTTTTTTCAAGGAAGGAGTTCCTGTTTTCTCAGTGCCACCCATCACGTAAAGCACTGAAAAAAATCTCTAATTAGAAGCTTTAGTATATGGCACATTTAAAAGAAGACATAAACCACAGCAGTAGATTTGAAATATTGAACAATACTGTGACAGAAAAACGAATTAGAAAACAGAGTAGGAGTTTTTCACTGCTAAAGTTTAGTGTTGTGAGCACAAAATCATAATCACCATTGATTTTTAAATTCAATTTAAAAAAATTAATTCATCAAATCAATTTGACAAGGGTAGAATTTCTCCTGAGAAAATTCCACTCTGTAGTACTGCCAAGATAAAGAGTTCAGAAGTAAAAAGTGTGGTTAAAAACTCCTTACAAGTCCTTTAAAATAGCTTATTACATTAAGGTTACTTTAATTTCTCTACAATAATAATAATAGCTAAAAATATTGAATTTTACCTGAAATCCCACTCTCTAAAAATGTTGTGTGGCATCCAGGTTATAATTTGAAGTTAGTTTGAGAGAATAATCATTTCATTTGGCATTGGAATTTCACCAGATATATCTGAAGGTTTCCAACTGTGGGACAGATAAATAACAATAAATAACTTCCAGTTCATGAATAATTGTAGGATTAATTAAATATTGACTGTAAATGGAAAATTATAATACATTAAAAAAACTTTTAGATTAAAGCCACTTAGATTAATCAGCAAAGACTATAAGATAAAAAGCAATGGGAAACACAAGGTCTGACTCTGAGATGTCCAAGGCACCAGAATAGCATTTCCTATATGAAATATACAACTTTATAGCTACTGTTCCAAGCTGTATTTTGTGGGGCAGGATCTATTATTTTGCTAATGCAAATTATCTTGACATTGGTCAACTCTCTCTGGGATAAATGGGTTGTAAAGACTTTGTAAAGTTTCTTTCTAAAGAGAGTAGACCCATTTCACTGGAAGAAGTATTGAAGCAAACACTAAAAGTCAAAATTGACTTTGAGTTTTTGGTGAGATCAACAATGATATTAAAAACTGGGGGGGAAAAAAGACTAAAAAAATGGCATTAAATGCAATAACGTCAGTTCCAAACTACTCCACCCGGGTTGGAGGGTGAGTCACTACTGGGTAAGCAGCAACTCTGCAAAGGATGCTCTGGTGATGATGGGGACACCAAGCTGAGTAGGAGTCAATAATGACTCAGTGTTAATTGGCTTAGTCAAATATGAAGTCATCACAGACTGAGCATACCCGGCTTCAAGGTAGGAGTTGAGTTGTCCACACATGAGTCAGCCTACATGATTTCTGTTCTACATGAACTCCTGTTTTTGGTTACTGGCCAATATTTATCATATCCTCACAGTGTATGTGGAGAGAGAATACTCTGAATTTTCCACATTCCGTGTGCCTAGAGTGAAATTTCTCAAGATCACCTGGATGCAACTGCAAAGCGTTCAATGGATTCTTCTGCTCTGCACCATGTAATGCTAGAACATCCTTCACATATCATATTTAGAAAAGGAAAATATTATGTTCTGTTTCAAGGAAAATTCTCTTAGGGAATTATTCCATTAAAAACAAAACAAAAAAGCTGTCAAAATAGTTCCAGGTGTTTTCTTACCTTGGATTCTCTGTGCCCATTCCTTTGTTCCTATAAACATATTTTCCTACTTTGGAAGTATTTTTTTTCTCCACTGTTACTGTGTGAAATGCAAAACCGAGGAAGGAAATTGACTTTAGGCCCATTCCTACAAACATAACAATGAAATCTAAGTACTGACAAATGCATAAACAAGTTTAAAAAAATTGAAATAAATTATATTTCTGTAGTCTCAGACAAAAAAATATATAGAATTCAGCTTTGTATATGCAAAGGACTTTAGAATTCAGACTTTGGAGTATTTAAAGTGGACAAACCTGCTGTTTTCAAGCAAGTTATTTCTCTGGGGTTGTAATTTTATTTTCCTAGCATACAGATCAAAAAAAACCAACAAAATGCATCCTCCAGATAAATGCTCTTTGCTCTCCCTTTTGCCTCCATCTTTTATGGTTGTGAACTGGACTCTACCTTCACTTTCTCTTTTTCTATGACTCATTATTGACCCTCTGCATGCTTCAGTTGAACACTTGCAGTCATTTCTATGGTATCTTGTGGGGGAAAAAAATATACTTCATTATGTGTTAGCTAGAAAATAAGGTCTTTATATAGAAGTAAAATGAACCAGTACTTCAGTTGTCAGTACTTTTATGGGTTATTGTCTTCTGACCTTCCCTTACAATTCCCCTTACAACAGGTGTAGAATTCAGGTGATTTTTTTGTCCCAGCATGTGCACAGTGCAAGCTTAGAATGGTGGATAAATATCACTTCTGTCAGTTGATAACAGAGAGAGAGTAAAAAAAATCTTCAGCAGGGCTTTGCAAATAATTCATTCTTCTGTTTATTGGTCACACTGGAGAGAAAAAGAAAATAAATAGTGCTTGGAACATTTAAAACTTTTCCGTTTTCATTTGACCTCAAATGAAATATTTCATTAGTAACCACGAATGGTCATTTATTTAGCTGTACATCACCTCAGTGCAGAAAAAAAAATGCTTCCAGGCAGCACAGCTCGTTGACATGATGATCTGGATGAATATTAATGCCTAGAAAGATTCCTACCTGCTCTACTGAATGATGCCATTTCCTGAGGTACACAAATCCTCTTTGCAGAGTATCCCTCCAGGTGAAGCAGGCAGCCCTCTCAGCATTTCTTGCAGGACAACCAGAGATCACAACAACAGCTGGAAGGTGCAACAAACTCAGGAGGAGTCGGGGAACTTGGGAGAGAAACAGCAGCAGCAGCAAGGAGTGGCAGCATAGGAAGGCAGATGGAGAACATGGCATCTGCTTGGGAAGACACAGAGGAATCCAGCTGAAAAAGAACCAAGAGAGGAATCTTGAAAGCACCAAATTATTACTCTGCCTCTGAAAAGCCATCACCTGTCAAAAGCCATATTGTAACTAGAATTGATGAACAGCATGTAGTGTGCTGGGGTAAAATCCTGAGTTTTGAATGGTGCAGTACAAAGGCCCCCAGTCTTCTCCAGAGAGGAGCAAATGCTCTGCAGGCAGCAGCATTATCTGCTTTCTTTGACACTGAAATGAAACACATTCTTGTGGCTATATACACAATAAATACACAATACTGAGCATCCTGCTTTGAGTGAGAGCAGCTGTGACTCTGGTCAGGGCTTCTCGTGCCCAGCTCAGCTCTCTCCCCCTGCCCTGGCTGCAGCAGCAGTTGTTGGCACAGGCAGGGGCTGCTCCCAGCCCCATGGGCACAGTTGGTCCCAGGGCTGGGATGCAGCCTGAGGCCACTGTTGGGGCTCTTGCCCCACGCTGATGGGACAGAAAGTCAAAGGGGACAGGATAGGGGACCCCAGACTGAGCAGCCAGGGACCCCAGCCCCTGGATGGCACAGACAGTGTGAAGCTGAGGGGGCAGGAAGATGAAGTTCTTCTTTTTCTTCCTTTTTTTCTTCAATAGCCAGCATCTGAGGAGGACTCTGTCCATTCTGCTTCAGACCCAATCTGCATGTTCCTCTGTGCTCCTGAAACCAGCACCAGAATCCATCTCCTGACTCCAATTCCTTCTTGCCCTGGGACCCCAGTGCCTGCTCCACAACATCAGTAGTGACCATGACCTAATTGCCATCAGGGGGGTTGGGTTCAATACTGGGTTTGCATATGCATATATTTGTATATATTCCATTTTTATTCTTATTTTATTTTGAATAAATCTGTTCCAATGGCTGAGACTCTCTCCCTTACTCCCTTTCTCTTCCCCACTGAGGAGGGAGGGAGGGGAGTGGCCAGAGAGTGGCTGTTAAAGGTGCTGCCCTGACCCTAAACCTTGACACTGAGCAGCATGTGTCTCCTCAGAGAAGGAGACAGGGATGTCAGTGCACTTGTTTCTCTTCTTGTGCATTGCTCTGGTTCAATCTTTCAGGGGACAGCTTTGTCAGAGTTGATCTCAGGGTATCCTAGCAAAGCTGCAGCAGGTAAGTAGGAAATGTCAGTGCAGTTATTGTGGTGCTCTCTGTCCACATTCAATTGATGTGAGTGCATCAAGAAGATCAAAGCTGCAACTCCATCTCATCCTTCTCCCCTCAGCCTTTCAACTCTTTACCTTCTCTTGGCTGAGGCAGCTTCAGTAGTTCGTTTTAGAGCAGCACTGGTCTGTTTTGAAAAGGATGGTGAAACTGCCCTTTGCCATCCTGCTGGCAGGATTGGTGATAAAAAGGATCAGGAAAGAAAAAAAAACAACCCAGGAGTGCACCCTGGAACCTTTCAGGGGGTGCTGTGGAGTTGAGTGCACCATGGTTGCTAGGGAGGATGATCAAAGAGCCTTTGTTCCCAGTAGAACAATGGCTCCTTTAAGCCCACGACACTAATTAAGTCCATTCTTTCCAACTTTCACCAAATAGGTATTTTATCCGAGGCAATTTTCTTTCTTCTTATCTATCAGCATGGGTAGCTGCACGTGTGTACAAGAGGAGTTGGAAATGTCCAACAGCTTCTAAGTGGCCAGTGGGGTAGCAGGAGGAAGCCCAGCACTGCTGGGGTGATGATGAGACTTTTGTATTCCACAGACAGCACATTTCCATGGATGGATTTTGTGGAAAAAATAAAAAACAAAGGCAAGGAAGTCACTTGTACCCCTAGTACCCATTTGTCCTTTATTTCTGACTCCAGGGGGCCCAGAGAATTATGGATTAAATTAATCAGAAGGCTATTGGGAGGGTTTATTTAAATTAAGAAATTAATGAGTTTCCTATCCATGTTAATCTTTCTCTTCACCCTGAAAGGGAGACTTCTAATGATTTCTATTTTTTTTTTTTTTTTCTGAGCATATGCTGTACTTCAATCACATGATAACAGCAGAGTAAGATTATCTGGAAATACAAATTTTTTTAAAAAAATGAATCATCATTACGAGGGGAAAAGTACAAAAAAAAAGTGTACGTACAACTGTTAATTAAAAAATATTGCTTACCTCATTAGGAAAGATCCAGCTAAAACTGACTTCTTTGAGCACGTTTTCCCAGTTACTGCTATAGGTGTTGGAAGGAAAAAAAAAGTTGGTATTAGCACACTGCCAACAAGGATATAACACTCATCAATGTAAGGACGTGGTTGCTTCTCTACTACTGTGGCTTTGCTTTGGAATGGTGAAAAGAAAAAGCATTTGGATCATTTAATTTTCTTTATTTTTGGATATTTTTAAGCTACTAAAACAATGCCATCTTGCTAAAGTAGGTAGAAGTAATTACTGAGGGAGCTTTTCAATACCCTTCAACCCACACGGAAGTGGAAGCGACTTTCTCAGATACTTGTCATTGTAACTGCAAGGCCAATTAATTCTTTTGATATTTGTAATTTAGGGAGCTGCACACACATCCCAGTTGTGTTCAGCTTTGGGAACATGACACAATAGCTGTATTTTCTGTCTTTTTCTCTTTTTGCTTAATTACCTTTCAGCCTCTGACATCATCCTTTTCATTCAATTCCACAAAGTCAGGAAGGTTTGGCTCTTTCAATGGAAGTGTCAAAACCAGCTTTGTTCAGTGCTCCACAATCTTAACTTTGGAAACCAAAGTCCTTCAGAATCCATTTCTACCTCACAAAACTTTTGCAAGGCTCATCACACTTACTTGCACACACACAGAGAGACAGAAATCAACCCCTAAAACATTTCTACCTCTTGTGCTGCCATGTGCACCCCCTTGACTTCATTTCCAGAGTTTGAAAGACCTCATGGAATAGTCTGGTTTCATTGAAATCAGCAACAAAAATCTTCTAAATCAACAGAATCAGAACCAGAATTAGGCCTTCTATTTTTATTATGTTCGCATACAATGATGTGATTGAGTGCAATGAAAAATTGCAGTTAAATTCTAACAATATTGAGCCAGAAACCTTGATATTAGGCTATTTTTCTTCCTCAACACAGTTTAGGAAAAGGAAAAAGGAGAAAAAGCTTCAAGAAAAGGAAAAAAAAAGTGTTGCAAAAAATCTTACAGATTCACAGATTGATAACAATCATCCCTCAACTTCCACCCATCTCATACTCCTTCCTCACCTGGTGACATCTTCAATAATCTTTTTTTCTCAGGTACGCATCATACTGTCTGCCACATGTTCACTTAAGAAAGAAGAAAAATTCCAGGCATCTATGGCTAGAACAGGTCTGATTTCAAATGCTGTGGCTTCATTATCTGCCACAAGCCTTTCACAGAAAATCCCACAGTAGGGAGAAGGGAGGAAATGACAGAAAAAAATATTGTCAGGTAATAACAAGTATATTCTTGAATCATAAATTACTTGCTGAAAGGAATATAAAGAGTGAAGCTGTGTTTTTGCCATTGACTTAATAGGAACATGATGAAAAGTATTACATTTCTTTTTGATGTTACAGGATGGAATCTGGTTATGAAAAGCTTCTAACTAGAAATGGAATTTATATGTTTTTGAGCAAAGTCAAGAATGACTATTCTTCTAAGCTGTTGCCATAGTTAGGCAGTAAATTAACACAGTCTTATCACTGCAGAGCTGAGGCTTCTGCTGCAATATGACTGTATCTAACTGATGTCACTTGCCTAAAGTGATCAGATTAACATGCTGGTGCTTTGAGATAGGAAAGATCTCTGCACACTAATCACTGGAACAGCCAGCTGGGGATAGCTTATTTAATTTCCCATGACCCAGGTATCCTGCAGCCTTGTGTGTGTATCTGTGTGAGAGATGTAGAAGATATTCAGACCTCAGTCTTAAAATTGTGTTGGTCTCCCCCTGCTGAAATTTTTAGACCAGTCAGGCTCCCTGGCTTACATATACCAAAAGCACTCAGAGAAAGTGCAGAGAAAACTAATAAACAGGAAAGTGAGGCAAGATCAGGATCTTCTGCAAGCAGAAGCATCCATTTGGGATCAGCATCATCAGTTTGCTGGGAGAAATCAGTTTCTTCTGCAGGGTTAAAACACAGGAGCATCATTTGTGGTGTGGAAATAATCACCTTCTCCAAGTAGATGACCTGTTGATATCCAGAGCATTCAAAGCCAATGGAATCACAGACAGAAAATTTAAATTATTTTTATGAAAGGCATTTTCAAGCTCGTTTTGTCAGCCTGCTTCAGGAAATCCTGCAATGTTCTTGCACAGCAGTGAAAAAAAACAACCAACTAAACAACAACAACAACAAAAGAGCAATGCATAATAAACAGAATGAAAAAGAACACACCAAAACCCCACAATTTAGCAGACACGATGATTAAATAAGTCCTAAAAGTAAATATTTTTTCCTATTTGCCACTGATGTGAAAAACCACCAGCACTTGAGATGCTCCTAATTATAAACAACTATTGGAAACCATCCCGGGCTTCCCAAGACATTCTGCCAATTTCTCATGGAATAGCAGAATGTTAGTATATACATCAGAAAAAAATGGGCTTCATATGCATGCACTGGAAACCCAAGATGATCCAAAGGAAAAGAAAACAAGGAAGTTACAAAGACAACATATTAACATCACTAACCTGGGAAACTTATTTCCAGCTCCTGCTGATATATGGAAACAGAGAAAATATTTATTCCTATATATATTAATAATATTAATTATATTAATAATATTAATTATATTAATTATATTAATTATATATAAAAATATACTTATTTATTCCTCAAACTCATCAACATTTTCCATTTCAGAGAAAATCTTCTGGCATAGCCACCATCAGACATGCAGAGCACAATATATCATAAGAAATTTTTCAGAAGAACCCAAAGTCACCAAAAAGGTTGGGAGGATGGGATGTTTTCTGTGTTTTGAGGGGACTGTGGGAACACTTACACAGAGGGAGAGGTGTCCATCTTGCTACACGGTGTGGTGATAAAAAAGGAAGTTATACATCACATAATTTTTCCCTAAATATGACCCTAAAGTGGGGGAGTTTTTCCTGATTTTCACAATTAAAAATATTTAAAAAAATAATAATAATTTAATATTCATTAGAAAATGCCACTCAGAAAAAAAAAAAATACAAAAAAAAAGCCCCCCATATTTAATTATGCTGGTGTGTGCCCAAGTTACCAAGAAGGCCAAGGGCATCCTGACCTGGCTCAGGACCAATGTGGCAAAACAGGAATTGCTAGGAAAGACTCATGCATCAAGAACCACACCATCCTTGGCACAGGAGATAGGAATTCACTCAAATTTTGTCAATTTTTAATATTTAACTAAAATTCTAGCAGTGGGTTCATCTCATCAGGTCCCATAAAATATATTCAGGTTCCTCAGCTGGTCATGAACCTGATCTTATAGTGGGAGGATGTTTGTCCCTTCAATCTCCATCTTGCAATCCACCCAAGCAAGAGATTGCCAGGGAAGATTGAGGCAAAAAAAAAAAGTTATTACAGCATTCTCCTCATTTCAGTGGGCTGATGCCTACTACCAGCTTGTCTATGATACCTATACTGGGCAAAAACATTTTTTCTTCTAGATCTCAGAAAACAAGACCTCAGGAAATAAGAAACCCTTTTACATTTCTTGATCTCTCAAAGACTGACTTAAGGTGCTCTCCTGTTTGAGATGAGTTGTGGAAAACCTCATCTTCCACACATCAAATATCACGTTGCACCTAGCATGTCTTTGAGATAATGAAGCCTGAGGACTTGGTAAGGATGAAAAAGATGGGCACACATCTTGGTGTCCTTCTGAACATGGATTCCTGGGCAAGGAGAGGCAGTAATTTGGGTTGTGGCAGTTTCTTGAGCTCCAGTCCTCAGCTGGAGTGAGGACAAATGGTGCCCAGTGATAGGACAAGAAGTAATGGACACAAACATGAATTTAGGAAGTTCCAGCTCAACAGGAGGAGAAACTTCTTCACTGGGAGGGTGCCAGAGCCTGGCCCAGGCTGCCCAGAGAGGTGCTGGAGTCTCCTGCTCTGGAGTCTTTCCAACCCCCCCTGCATCTGTTCCTGTGTGGGCTGCCCTGGCTGCCCCTGCTCTGACCTTTAGCATCTCCAGAACTCCCTTCATCCCCCACCATTCTGTGAATCTGTTTTATCCAGGAAAGTTTAAGCACCTGAACAGTTCTCAGCAAGGGGCAGGGAGGGAGAACAGCAGGTGCACAGCACTTTGACAGGATCATAGCAAGGAGGAGCAGCCTGTGTAGCACTCTCTCCAGTAGGAAGAGTGAGGAGGAGGAGGCAGAGGGTGACAATCTTCATCTGGTTACCAGCAAGAAGACATCCACCTCCCTAAATCCTTGCCAAAGGAAGCTCACAGAGCACTTGCTGGGTGATTCATTCACAGAACAAGCGTAACATAGCACTAAGGGATGGCTTTCTCAAGCAATTATCTCATTTTCTTCATGGTGAGATACTTTGAGGTGGTGTTTTGTGTTTTGGTTTGGCTTGGGTTTTTTTTTTCCCCTCTTTCTTGTCATAGTTTTTACAACTTATAAGTTCTTTAATTAGCTTTAATTAACTCTCTTTAGGCGTAACAGCTCAGCGAGCCCTTGAACTTGCTATTTATGCATCTTTCTTCTGTTCTGTTTTTATTATTTATTTCCATTAAATCTGTTCCAGTTCCCTTTTCTAATGGTTGAGTGTCCCTTATTCCTTTTCTACCCCTTCTGGGGAGGGAGGGGGGTGAACAGAGAACAGCAGTCCTAGACTGTGACAGAGGGGAAAAGTCAAAAGAGAACTAAAATAATTACCAGCTGGCATAAACACAGATTTTTTTTAACGTATAAAGATGTGGATATGATTTTTTTTTTTGCTTTAGAGGAACCACGTTTGTTTTCTGCTGGCAGCATATGTATTGTACAGTTTGCAGTGCCAATGACATTAACAAAATCTTGAAAGTCATAAAACTTCTGTTCTGCCTGCTGTTGCTCGCCTATTGTTCTGTCAGGGAGAAGAATGTATTACCCACTTCCCCATGAAGAAGCAGCAGTTGTTTGCACATGGAAGATTAGCATTGCATGGGATGCTTCCCTGCTGGAGTGTATAAGGTGTTAATAATCTGGCGAGTATGAACAGCTGTTATCTTTACAGTAATTAGCATAATATTTCCTGATTGACTACACTATGCATTCTCTTTTTCTTTTAATTGAAGCTGCTATCAGTTATCCATTTCTTCTTTTTTTTTTCTGGGATTACTTCCAATTTATAGACTGAGAAAGTTCAGGAAATGAATATAAAAATCAGAAAAAAACAATGTAATGATTCACGAGTTCTGTTTTTTTTGTGTATGTTGTTTTAATACACTGTGTATAACAGCACTAAAATATAAAGGGCTACATCCACAGAAGACCTGAAGAAAGGATGAGAGCTGGAAAAAAATCAAATTTTTGAGCCTCCCACTTACTTGTGGAAACTTAAGTACCAAATCTGGGGGGGTGGGTTCTCTAGACAGTACAAGAAGAGCATTGAGCCATTTCCCAGCTGCTCACATTGCCTGGTAGAAAACGTTGAAGAGCCAAGTGGATTCAATATTAGACATCCCAGAGGTATCCAGATGTCAAGTTTCAAGCCCAAGGGGCTCAGTTTTGCAGCTCTTATTCTTACAAGAAGTCCAGTTTATTAAATTGCTCCATTGCCTCAAATAATAAATTTTAATAGAGTAGAAAAACAAAACAAAAACCAAACCTTACAATAAAAAGTTTTCTTTCTAATTTCCTTTCATTAAAAAGTGTTCATAAAAGTGTGAAAATGTGCTCAGGCTGTTTTCCAGACTTTAATTGTTAGGTAGCTATGGTGCATCTACACCAGCGTTTAGTTTTGGTCAGGGCAGTGCTTTTGAAGAAAATTTGATTGCCCTGAGGATTGGCAGAACTATGTAACTGGCAAGGGGGGGAAAGAAGATCATCATGGGTCTCATGGGGAAGAATAATATTATAATGGGTTATTTAAAGGAACAGTGGGAATATGAAGAACTCCAGAAGGGCCAATGGAAGGTAAGTGGGGGATAAAGCTGGGCTGGAAACATAAGAAAATGGAAAGGAGGAGGCATAGAAAGGGCTGGGTTATGCAACTTAGTGCATGCTGGTCAGCAGTTACTCACCTCTGATCACTGTCGTGTCATCTTATGAAATCCTATTTCCAACTCTTTGCTGTCTCACCTGGCTCTCCCTTCTGTGTGCACTTATTTGTCCAGTGCATTTGGATTGGTACTGGGACTGGTGCTGTCTCACATCTTTGTTGGCTTACACAGGCAGCAGGATTGAGGCACCCTCAGCAAGTTCTATTTTTCTTCTTTGCAATCTTTGAGTCTTCTTAGCCTGAAAATGTTTCCTGCTTAGTACCTGATCCAATAACGAACTAAACATCAGGTTAGGTTTGCAAACCTAGAAAGAAACTGACTTACTCCATCTGGAACTGCTTGAATCATATAACCAGATAATTGTTTCAGGTGGAAAAAAAGCTCTAAAGTAACGAGGGAGGAAGATTTTTTTTATTCCAGAGACTCAGTGGTGTTCCAAAGCTCCAGTCTGCTCTCACTGAAGCCAACAGGAGTCTTTCCTTTGATTTCAACAGGAGCTGGATCAGTAGGAAGAATGAAAGGAAAGCTATAATTTCTCACAGTAATAACCTTCTTTCCCTTGCAAGGATAAACTATTCAGCTTTCAGACTTTCCGTGCACCCTTGTAGGTCTCAGCATTTTCACTAGCTTGAATGGCATCTGTTTTATTAAATGTTGTATACAACAAAGAGCCATTTGATTTTTCATTACCACAGCGGTATCAATAGTATAATTGCTCATATGAAAGCATAACCAACTTGCACAGAATTCAGGCTGGTGACAGGCAGGCATACTAATGTAAAAAAAATTCTGAATTAAAGAATTCTTTATGTAGGGACAATCTGGAGAAAAACAAAAACATTAAAACCTTAGCTTTAAGTTAATTAAAGGACATTTCGCAAATCATTTAGCTTATATTTGACATAAAAATATTTAACTTAATATTAAAATTAAGATTATATTTCTATTTGCTCAGCTTCTTCTGATATATTTAAATTATCACTTGTTCAAATTAGATAAGAGTCATGCTTGCACTACAGATTTGGACTGATTTAAGCAAACTCATCAGTTAAATGAGTCACAGGATGGCTTCTTTGTAAACTAAGTAGAGAGTGCTGTAATACTTAAACTGGGAGAGACCTGAATAGAAAGTGCCAGAGGACATATTGTCATGGTCCTTTCAATGACCCCAGTAGAATTATGTATAATTTCATATATAAAGAAGCACCTAATACATTTTGTCATACTTCAGAAAAAAAACAAAAGTCTAATGCAGAAAAACTGGGGGAAAAAAAAAAATAGGCATTGATGTGTCGTTCACATCAAATTACTTCTTATTAACTCTTCTCATTATTTTTTCATCTTAACATATCATCTAAAGAGAAGTGGCGTATTACAGGAAAGAAATGAGGTAATTGGTTCTTGTAAGTTCTGTGTCTTCCCTTTGCCCTATTAATTCATAGGCTGTTTAACCTGAAGTCAACTGTGACTTTGAAAAGCACTAAATCATTTGGTTCAACCATCTCAATGACTTACTGATAGACAGATATTAACCTAGACATGGGAGAAAATGCCCAGAAAATTTTGAAGGTGACAGAACTTGTGAACACAATTAAAAAAGACAACAGGCCATCAGAAATCTCTTGCTGAGGTGTTAATATAGAATAATAGCATTATAGAATGTAGGGGTTGGAAGGGACCTCCATTGAGTCCAACACCCCTGACAGCAGGATCACCCAGGGCAACCCACACAGGAACAGATGCAGGGGGGTTGGAAAGGCTTCAGAGCAGGAGACTCCAGCACCTCTCTGGGCAGCCTGGGCCAGGCTCTGGCACCTCCCAGGGAAGAAGTTGCTCCTCCTGTGGAGCTGCAACTCCCTGGCTTCCAGTTGGTGCCCAGTGCCCCTGGTCCTATCCCTAGCCCACTGAGCAGAGAGAGAGACAAAAGGGAAACAAAAAACAACCAACAATTTCTATTGATCCATATTCTTTACAGCAAAGGATGTAAATATTTTAACCAGAGCCCACATAAAATTCTATACTCTCCTTAGACAAAGATTATTATTAAATGGTTTTTCCTATTGAGCTTTATTGTGTGCACTGATGTTGCTTGATTCCACTTAATATATTTCCCATGAGTCCATTCAGTAAGGACAGGGTACATACAGGACAGTTACATATTCAGAGGACAGCAAGTACCAACAGCTTTAATTCCACACAAGTCCCAGTTAAGTGTTTTAAAACGAGGTTAAATATCAACATGAAAATAGACTGCCTCCAGATTTACAATCACACATCCAAATGAAGCCATTTGCATCTGAAATAATGTAAATTATTTGTTTTGCTGCTGAAAATTTGATAGACTATTTGAAGAAACATCATAAAAAAGGGAATCCCAGGGCTGTCCTGCTGTGATTTAATTGGCCACATCACAGTAAGTGATGTTTTACCTGAAGGCCTGTCTAATAAATAATGTTTGTAGGGCTGCCTATAAGGGTTTTTTTGGTACATGTCCTCATGACTGTCTGAACTCCAAGCACTAAACCATTAAAGTAAAACAGCCTCTTCAACCTAGCAGACGGATGTGTTTGTGTATACAGAGCCAACACAAGATCTGCATATGAATTCTGTCTCATCAAAGCCCTATTTTGAAGAGCTGAGGGACTTCAAGAATGCTGAGTCCTTAGCCGAGTTAGGATGAATTTAACTCAGAGTGTGTTGACAAAATGGGATTATTCAAGTGTTCTGCATGCCTCTAAGAATTTAGCCCCATGCCCATTGCCAAAATCAGATGTATTTTTATATTTATTTATCATTTTCTTATATATTTCTTTATCTTCTCAGAATAATTCTGTCTACACAAGCGTATTAGTGATTGTGTTTAGATATGGGCAAGAGTTGTTCACACCGACCCAAATAGAATGGAGAAGATTATAATCTGAAGGAAGTATTTAATATTATGCCTGTGGTAATAGGTGAATCATACATAACTTCAGTTAATTTTGACAAAAGGAGGATGTGATCATAAACCAAAAAAAGAAAGAAAACTCACTTTGTAGCTTGTCCGGTGAAACTCAAGAGATTCATTTTCTGTAGCAGAGGAAAAAGAAGAAAAGGTAAATATAGAAATAGTGCTGAGAATGCCCAAGACTTTCATATTATTATGGGCTTTTTTTATTTAATTATTCAAAGCAATAATGTCTACATCAAATAACAAAACATCATCAAATCATCATCATCCACCATTTCATCAGGTTTTGCAAATTAAATAAATTCTTCCAGGCTCATGGCTTATTTCATGTGGCCACAGACCGTGTTCACACGCACTTGCATTTTTCACAGACTAATAACATGTCGACACATATTAAATATAGCTGGGTTCTGTTTCCTCTTTCTAGTTTCATCTCATTTGGCTTGCAAAATTAGGTTTTTTGAAAGATTTTTCTTGATTTGAGGTTTAGCTCTGCCTCTGAATTAAAGAGCAAGGCCATCATTATAAGCATTGTTTCTCCCTAAGAAACAGGGAACTGTAAATATTTTCTATTTAATGTGTATTTCCATTTATTTCTACTGAATACCCACAAGCTCTGAAACACTTTGTGTTCAGAGGTGTCTTGTTTTAAGGTTCCATGTCGACTTGCAGCAACAACCTTCCCACTCTGGGTTAGTTAATGATATGAGTGCAAGCAACAGTATAAAAAAACAAGGAAAATCTCACAGTCAACCATAGCATTGTGTCAAATAAATATATAAAGTAATAATAAAAAAATTAAATTCTTACCTAAATAAATTAATTAATAAATTGATAGATATGACTCTGTAGGGCTGGTCTGTTCCAGACAAATTTGTTTGTCCAACCTATTTTTTCCAAAGCAATGCAGCCATGGCACCAAGAAGTCACACAATAGCTCCATTCTTTTAGCATCTTTTTCACCCCAACCTAGTTCAAGAGAAGATAACCATGCATCCCAGTAATCTCAGTGTCACCTAAGGATGTGCTCAGTGATCACTGAATGGTAGGAATTGGAAGGGACCTCTGGGCATCATCTAGTCCAACCCCTCCTTCTAAAGCAGGTTGACCTAGAGCAGCTTGCATAGGAAGATATCTAGATGGGTTTTGGAAGCCTCCAGACAAGGGGACTGCACAAGATCTCTGGGCAACCTGTTCCAGTGCTCCAAATAGATTTTTGTTTAATAAAGAGAATATGTTGCATCATCTCTATTCATACCCATGCAAGGACTGGTGGAGGATAAACAAGTGATGTGGACAAAACACAACTCAGTAAAATTGTGAACAAATGAGACAGCAAGGTGTATACTGATTCTCTGATGAGAAAATAAAGGAGGTGAGGGCTCTTTTTTAGCCTTTCTCCCATGAGAAAAAAAACAACTACATTCTCTCTATTCTCTGCTTGAGTTCCTGTTTTCATAACTGTCAGAAACTCTTCCCATCTGTCTGTGTGAATAAATTGGATCCATAGTTTTAAGTGTTGTCCAGATCACACACAGATGCACATCAAAATCTTTCAAGGCACATTTCCTTACAAAATCAGGCTAAAAAAAAAAGAAAACATGGCTACAGAAGAGGAAGACATTGTTCTGTGGTGAACAGCACCAAAAAAAATCTCATTTCAGAGCCATTCCTGCTCTGAATGAGTGAATGGCAACATTTTCAATACTTCAAATTTGTGTTAGGATTTTGCTGATGACAGAATACATAAACTTAAGTAGTTAAGGAACTGACTTCAAACCTTGTTTTGTTCCTGAGTCTGAAGGGCAAAAAGTGTGTCTGCAACAATTGAGACCCTGTTTTTTGTTCTAGCTATTTCTTCTCAGCTTAAAAGGTATATTAATTCTGATTTACTAATTTTATTTTATTTTTATTTTACATTTTTTTACTTTTACTGATTTACTTTACATTAGTAATTTCTGATTTACTTACATTATTTGGGTATTGGAAGCAGTTGATGTTAATGCACCACAGATAATAAAGCAGTATAAAATCCTGTTATGAATTTTTCCCTATAAAGCCCTGAAGCCATTTCCAAGTTGTGTATGAAAGGGTTAATGGCAAAACTCTATCCTCAGACTTGTTTTTCTTTCTGTTCTCCTACTTGTCCATAAAGATAGCTTTAATTAGCACTTGCCTGGAAACAATTTTTGTATGCATTAACTAAAAAGTGTAATCAGTATGAAGAGAAGCTGATGAATAGTTATAAAAATAGTATCCGAGCATCAAAGTCCCTTTCATAAGAAAAAAAAATAGATTTTTAATCTTCATATGAGATAGTAAAGCAGTGTTGCCATGTCACTAGGAAGTGCTCTGTCTGCACAGCACAATAACATGGCTACAGGAGCAGTGGCTGTTTCATGTTCAAGACACAATTTCATGATGCATGCAGGGCAACCAGAGCCAAGTCTTATGTCTCACATGAAATTTCCATCTTACATTGGAGTCAAAGAATGATAGGGGCTGGTAGGCACCTCTGAAGATGCTGGAGGGCAACCCAGGGAAGCCCACACAGGAATAGATCCAGGGGGGGTTGGAAGGCTCCAGAGCAGGAGACTCCAGCACCTCTCTGGGCAGCCTGGGCCAGGCTCTGGCACCTCCCAGGGAAGAAATTCCTCCTCATATTTAGATGGAACTTCCTATGTTCAAGTTTGTGTCCATTGCCTCTTGTCCTATCACCAGGCACAATTGAGAAAAGGTTGCTCCCATCCTCCTCACACCCACTCAAGTTCTTATAATAATTTATAA
This sequence comes from Ceyx melanurus, assembly GCA_024611195.1. NCBI lineage: Eukaryota > Metazoa > Chordata > Aves > Coraciiformes > Alcedinidae > Ceyx > Ceyx melanurus. The sequence continues at coordinate 61,858 of JANHGL010016635.1, forward strand.
GATCCCAACATTGCCATGAGATCGAGTGACACCTCACCAGGATCCCAAGAGTCACATTGTCATCATCAATTCCACTGCAGCATTTCCAAACAGGATACTTTTCTCCATAACTCTATTTTCCAGTCTTTCCAAGAACTGTATCACTGGTTCCAAGCAAACCAAACCCTTAGATACACCAAAGGTTCCTGCTGGTTTTAAGCCTCAAATAATTACTTTTATTAGCCATGATTCTGGTTTGGTTTTCTGTGCACTATTCTGCCTGGTGAAGTTTTCTGTACAAGGTAATAATTTTGGTAGAGTCCCAGGAATACATCTAGATTTCTTTGCTTCTTTGAATTTAAGGGGAACTTCACTTATAGAATTTTTCCTCTTCTTTTGAAGTAAGAAAGCAGTGTAACATGCCTTTCTGACAGTAATTTCATCCCAGCTCTGCAGGATGCAGCTCATCATATAAGAAACCATTCAAACTGGGTACAATTTAATTATTCAGGTTTTTCAGCTCAATCATTACACTCATTGCAGAGGCAAAAGGAATATGTTTTTCTAAAGAGAAATGCTGCAAAATGCTACAAAACTTACATGTAAATTAGTCTGCTTCAACTTGATTTTTCCCAGAACTGATGGATTTTGCTAATATAGTAAATTTACAGAGTTCCGTGTTCCTATTTTCTGTTTTCATTAATGGATATAACAGGGGAACCCCAAGGATTGCAATAGGATGGAAACAGGTTGTTCCACTTAACAGACAGAATAGAAAGTCACTGTTTAATTGAATAAAAACCCCAAACATTTCATCAGCTAACTTCGATGATCAAAGTCAAAATTTCTTTTAGTGGCACAGTTTATTGATCAGAGTCAGGAGATTTTGCTTTCTTTCCCTGAATTTACTATCTGGACTCAGTGTACTCATGGCAGATTCCTGGAAGAGGTTGTTATTTCCTAATATATTCTTTGCACCACAGCAGTCAGTTGATGGACTTTTTGAATGGCAGAACATTTGGTATAATTAACGTGACATAATATTGTTTTTTATAAACAAATATCCTTCCTGGATTTAGCCAGAGCCATCTTAGTAAAATTTATGCCCATTTCCACCAACACATATTCTCATGAGGGACCATTTTTCCAGATGTGGAGGGAAAATCCCTACGAGTTTTTGGTTTTGAGATCAATGGCATTGATATCCTATATTAATCCTATTATATCCTATATTATTCAATTTTTGGCACAATAAAACTCTCCTTTCCCACCATTTTTCCCTTTTAGGACCCTGTTCCAATTGAAAGGTACTTGGAATTTCCCTTTTAGCTATATGGGAAACAAAACATGGTCATGACCTTCAGTTTATATTCAGAGAAGATCATGAAAGTCACCCATATACTTTATTTCTGACAGGGTAGAAATGTTCTGCTTATCTTCACAAATGAAATTAACCCCATATTACTTTCTATAGGGCTGTGAATAAAACTGACAGAACTGAAAAATTAATGTGGAAAGTCTCAGAATCACAGACTCATTAAGGTTGGAAAAGACCTCCAAGAGCATCAAGTCCAACTGTCTAAAGTCACCTCTGTTCACACAGTTTTGACTGTGTTGTCTGAATCTAAGTTAAAAATGGGTTGGTTGGTCACTGGACAACACTCTTGCTCATATGGCTTCATTTTAGGTGGTCCTGAGAAGAGGAGGGTCTTGGAATTGACCCTTAAAGTCCCTTCCAAAGATGATTCTGTGATTCTCTAATAATAGAGAATATCTATATATA
>JANHGL010016636.1:5677-15780 GCA_024611195.1 Ceyx melanurus
TGGCTGCGCGGTGGGCGAAGGGGGAGCGGCGGGTTCCGCCCCGCGTTGGATGTCCGGGAGGGTCGCTCGGGACCGTGGGGTGTGAGTCCCGACAGGAGGCAGGCGACTGGTATCCAAGAAGTGCTCGTTTCTCTTCGCCGGCCGCCTTGGAGCCGGGCGGCAGAGAGAGGAGAAGGTGTCTGGTGGGCGGCAGCCGGCTCGCTGCCGTCGGGTCTGCCGCTTCCCGCTCCGGACTTGAGGTCTCTGAGGGGAGGCTGCCATTAATCCCCAGCCGTCTGGTCATTCGGGAATAGTAACTGTATTACTAGATGGTGCATATAATCAAGAACCAGGTCCGTGTGGCTTTCATACCTGTTAGAAGCCTTCATCAAATTTCTCAGTCTGCGTTTTCACTTGCAAGTATAGAAATGTACAGCTTAGATGTGTAAATACATATAGACAGAAGTACATACTGGCAAGTCCCTTCTTCTCACTGCCCTACAAAATACTGTAGTGAAATTCACATTACTGTCACTCTGAAAATACACCGTGATAATTCTTTGTGATTCTTCAAAGAAACACTTTAAAGACTGTTCTTCAGAGACATGCTGTTAATGTTTTTTCCTACAGAGATACTTTGCAGATTTATTACTTGTGTACTTGTGAATGATTTAAAATTAGATAGATCATTACACATAGGTTTAAAGGATATCTTCAAATGTGTAAACTCAATAGCTTCAACGAAGTTTTTAACTCTGACACACAGGAACAGGTTGCCCAGAGATGGTTTGGATGCTCCATCACTGGATGTGTTCAAGACCATATTGAATGGGGCTTTGAGCAACCTTGTCTAGTGGAAGGTGTCCTTGCCCATGGCAAAGGGGTTGGAACTATATGATCTTTAACGTCCTTTCCAACCCAAACCATTGTAGCATTCTATGATCATACAGGGAGTTACTGGATAAACTTAAGCAGAAGAGGGAAATATCTAAAACCTTGAAGTAGGGGCAGGCCACTTTGGAAGAATACAGGCAGTTTGTCAAAGAATGCAGGGATGCAACAAGGAAAGCTAAGGCCTCCCTTGAACTAAAGCTGGCGAGGGTGGTCAAGGATAACAAGAAAATCTTCTACAAGTATGTTGTAGGCAAAAGGAAGTCTAGAGGTAATGTGGGCCTGCTGCTGGATGAAGTGGGTGCCCTGGTGACTGAGGACAGAGAGAAGGCTGAGTTGCTGAATGCCACCTTCGCCTCAGTCTCTACTTCTAAGGCCAGCTACCAGGAGTCCCAGGCCTCCAAGATCACAGAGGAATTCTGGAGGGAGGAAGTTTTTACCTCAGTTGAAGAGGCTTGGGTTAGAGATCAGCTGAGCAAACTGGACATCCACAAGTCTATGGGCCCTGATGGGATACACCCACAAGTGATGAGGGAGGTGGCAGACAGAGGTCATTGCCAGGCCACTCTCCATCGTTTTTGAAAGATCCTGGAGAACAGAGGTGCCTGAGGACTGGAGGAAGGCCAATGTTGTCCACATCTTCAAAATGGCAAAAAGGAGGACACAGGTAATTATAGGAGGAGGAGAAAAGAGTTTTGCACATTTACCATGTGCAATGGCTTGCACATGGATGATTTATTAAATAACTTTGCTAGACCTCTATCAATTTGATATCTCATTTGCTTCCAAAAATGGTTTAAACTACTTAGCCTCTCCTGCCAATAATCTTGGGACTATAATAGCATTACATTTTTAATGCCTTTTTTTTTTTTTAATATTATTATTATTATAGAGTTCTGGAAAAGAATTCAGTACAGAAGCTAAAAACATTTGCAAAGATGTAAGATGTACTAGTGGAGGGAAGGATCTAGAGAAATTTTAAGCTTCCTTCAACTCCCTTTAGCAGCATCTGAAGTACCATCCACCCATAAAGTTAATGTGAGGCAAAAAAAGAAGAGCAGGAGAGAGGACAGAAGAAAGGAAATGTAACATCATTTGTTATTCAAATGTCTAAGAATGTATTTCTAGCATGCACAATACAGTGCCACTTAGAAATTCCCAAACTACTGCCAAGTTAGTAATCTGTGTGTCTGGGGCTCATGAGGCATGCTGGCTTGCATTGAGATATACCAGTCAGAGTGGCACTGTTGCCACCTTAATCTGTCCATCTCTGAAGCCAGCTAATTCAGCACTAACTCGGGGATTTCTGCATAGTGCTGTATTGCACAGTGCAAAATGCAATTGTGGCTGTACATGCAATGCAGTAAAGATTGACAGTTACACCAAGTTCTGCCAAGGAGGACCAAAGTAATTTAATTTCCTTCGATTATAATCCATTTAGTTGCAACGTACAGCAGAAGTAGCTTTAAAAAAAATGATAAAACATTTTAGGTAAACAGGATTTCTTAAAAGCCACTAGACATTTTTTACACATAAGCACAAAAATAATAAATTCACTGATTTTTCAAGCATTCTTAAAGTGTGATATCTTTTGCCTACTAAAATAAGATGTTCTTCTCCCCTAAAAATACCATTAAAGCTAGTTCTTCAGCAAAATCTTCCTGGCTAGATACCTAATTTATTAATATTTCTTGGATTTGGATCAGACTAATCAGTAGAATGAAACTCTGTGCATCTTCATTAAGCCTGATTCTCAAACCAGATGCAAACCACTAACTCTGAGTAGCAGTTCTGTCCCAAACTGAGATAGTAAGTCATGTTTCAAACTGCCAAGATGAGCATTTTGACAACTTCAGAGCTTTATTATGAAAACACATTTGAGGCAAGGAGATAATTGAAAACAACTGTTGTTAGAAAACTCATCTTTCTGGGTAAAAATAGTGGTTCAGCAGAATTCAAAGCTGAGATTAATTTCTAGTCATTTCTTTCAGTGTCTTCTCAGGGGAAGCAGCAATTACATGTCAAAATTTTATTCAAAGTCCATGTGGCCTCTACTGGAGGATATAAAGTTACATCTTTGGGTGAGCACAAGCATTTGTATATCCTTAGTTGATCTGCCTGACTGAGAATGTAAATCCTGGTTATTTTTTTCACCAAGTATCATGTAGCAAATTGTGAGAGTAGAAGTATTGAGAGTATTATTCTTTCACTGTGTTACCCTGTTTTCCCTGTGTACCAGAGATGATAATAGGACTCCATAATATATATGAAAATAATAAATGGTAATAGGACTAGGGTGTCTATGAATTACACATAACAGCAGTATTTAAGTAAGCCTTTCCACTGTACCCCTACGTGAAAGATGGTCTTCACATTTCCCTTTCACTGTGACCTTTGTGATTGTCTTATTTTGTGCTCATCTATGTTATTGAAATCTTTGTAATCTTCAATTTTCTATAGACTATGGACAACAAGTTTGTTCAGGGCTGTCATGAGATTCACTTATTAAATTTTCAGACCTTGGTTTTACTGCTTACTCTTAACTAATGTTGTGACAATCAAGCAGCACAGATTTTCTAGGAAGGTTGAACACCTTATTTTGTGAATAATTAACCATGTAAGTGGGAGCACAGTTTTTATCCTGTACTTAAGTGTTATTTTCTCCTAAAAACTTTTGTTTCCTAAAGCATGACTACTAGACTGACATCTATTCTTTCCTTCTCATCTGCTTTTATGCATTTGAAAAGAAAACGTGATTCAAAGATATGGTAACCAATAAAAAGTCTTTAGGTCTTCCTTTCCCCATGGACCCTGAGCTGTGGTTTGTGTTTTGTTGTGTCTTCTTACTGTTGATGGTATTTGTACCTACCAACAGAAGAAGTTTGACTAGGCTGTGGGAGACAAACAGAGCACTCATATCATTTTGAGGATGTAGTCATGTTTTCTTTTAGACTTTTTCCTGCAGTACTTTTCTCAGTTTTTCTCAGCTGCTCTATCAATGCTTATTCCATTCCTCTACTCCTTACCATTATCCTTATTTGATAATTCTGTGTTACTGCAAATATCCTGCAATGTTACCCTGTCTCCACCCTCTTCTTTCAGTCCTAGTTTTCCTAACTGTTGATGCTGAGTCCTTCAGCTCATTCTTGATCTTCCTACTAAAGTTTGAATCGTGTTCTGTAAGCCCTGTACTACCGTGAAAGCAGCTCTGTAGTGCTGCTTGGTCCTGATCTCCTAACATCAGTGATCGTGCCACATGCAGAACCTTCTTTGTTCCCCTCTCTACCTTTTTTAACTCAATTCACCAATAAGCCTATTTTCCTTTTCAGGTTCTCTGCTTCTTAATGCTGAGACATGGGATCTGTACATCCGATGAAGAGGTGCAAGTACTCAGGCAGCTATGAATGGTAGGGATGTCTTCTCTTTCACTTTATTTGGAAAGGACTTAGTGTTTCTTAAGTAGAACAAGGAGTTTTGCCTGTCATTCATTGTTTGCCATTAATGCCTCAACTTTGTAAATTACCTAAGTAGCTGTAATACAATTCAGTGCTCAAATAGGAGAAAAAACAAAAACAAACAACCAAAAAAAACAAACAAAAAGAAAAAACAGAACAAAACAAAACACAACAAAACTTCGTTTCACAACCTTGTTATGTTTCCCAGTGTGTTCTGATCAAAACATTCAATCTGTTAGCAAGAACCCTCAACAAGCTTACAGCTTGGTGTTATGAAGTTCGTAAGGCACCTGCTCCTGTCTCTTCTAGGTAGTAAAAGAAAGTGCTGATGCTGGTAACATTACTGGAAGGCTACTTCATATAAGTAGCTGTTTGAGTCTATTCCTCCTGGCCTGGATAGGTCAGCTCACACCTCTTAAGCCAGCCTATCTGATGAGTTTACCAATGGTTCAGAGGGAGTGAAAGAGGGTATACTGTACGTTGTGTCCAAGCAAATCAAACTATGCTTAATGTCAGTCTATATACATTCACAGTGTGAGGCATGAATATGTGTGTGCTTAGATGATTTCTTGCACCTCTCCTCAATGAACAGCCTGGATGATACTCTGGAGTATGACTTCTCTCACCCAGATTTGAGGTGAGAGGGGCCAAGATATCAGACCTTGCAGACTAGTGTAGCAGCAGTCTCAGGAAACTGAAAGATGACTAAGGACTTAATATGCAGTGTCTTAGATATTATATTCCTCTCTGTGAGAAACATCCTAATTCTTATGTTTCAATATTGAGTGTTAGCAGTTTGGTGATACTGCCTTTGCTATCTTTGTCTTTTCCTTCATTTCCTCCCACAAAGACATTTTCTACAGAAAACAGTCATTAATATCTTTAACTTTGTTCCAACAAAAAGTCCTGCTAAGCACATTCCCAAAATCTGCCCCTTTCTGGAAGCAGAAGGGCTGGTGAGCAGTGGTGTTCCTGTAAAATTAGAGATATCTGCCCTACTGGTTCAGCTGCTAGCAACTGAAATCCAGCGCAGATGGATCTCAGCCTTTCTGCCTGTGCAGCCAGTGTTTCAGATTTGTATACATTTGTGCTTTTTGTGTATGCATAATTCAAATATAAAATACTTCTGTAATTAAGATGGGTTACTTGTATAAATACAGCTTGTGGAAGAGGAGCAGGGTGAGGTGAGGTGAGGTGAGGTGAGGTGAGGTGAGGTGAGGTGAGGTGAGGTGAGAAAAACTTTGTCTGGTAGCTAGCTGTAAATAAGGCAAAATTTGCAAAAGCATGGATCAAGCACATCTAGTATCTCAGTTAAGGAAAATGCTTAGTACTTACACAGTAAGGTAATCACCTGTCATTGGTACCCTACATTGGTAAGCCTATGGTGTTCCCTGCCTTGTTTTTTCACCTTGGCTCATGAACATGATCTCCCTCTCTGACATGGATCAAATGAGTTGTGATGCTGAAGCTCTAGAACAAGCTAAATCAAATGTCAAATCTAACATGTAACACTAAACCATTGATCACCTTGGATTTTTCTCTTGAAATGGTGGTGTTTTCCATATGCAAGGTCTATTAAGGCTACCTATAGACTGGGGGATTGTTTCTCTAGTAAGGGGTAGCTTTCTCATAGATCTCCCTTCAGTAAGGAGAATTACCATGGTCTCATAACTTTCAGTAATTCAGAGAGTAAAAGGGTGTCGGGGATTCCTTGTTTTTTTCATTATTTTAATTCCTGGAGAGCTGGGATTAATTCAGTTGCAGATGTCATTTTTTGCTAATTCAGCTCTGCAGCAATAAGGTGGCTGATTCAGCAGGAAATAGAATTCATTTTTTTTCTAGACTCATACTGGTATCTCTTTTCATGAGTTAAGCTATTTGTGATCCTCTCCACCTTGCTGATGCAAGAATGCCAGTTATAAATACTGTTCTTGCATTCCCAATGAGGTCTAATCTATGTTAGGGGTGCCAGGAGCTCTGAAGGGTTGGCTCTGCTTCTGTCCAAAAATAAGCTTTGGCAATAGATACAACCTGAACATACTACTGATCCTAAATTGTTTTATTTTCCTCTTTTTTTTTTAATTTCCTTTTCTTTTAATCTCCTCAGCTTTCTGAAGTGAACCCCTTCAGGAGGAAGTCAATCCACACATGAAACACACTGCAGGAGCTAGTTTAATGGATAGCATACATGAAATACAAAATCATCCTCTCTAGAAAGTCTAATCAGTAGATTTTGCTTCATCTTCACAGAGAAGAATAAATAATATGATACTATGTAATTGAATTAAAGTTTCAATCATTTCAAGGGTGGAAGGTTTTGTTCAAGAAAGAAGGAAAGAGAACTGATGACATCTGCAGAACCAAAAAGTAATATAAAAATTTAAGAAATAAGAATTTCTTTATGAAAAGTTTCATTAGTAAAAGCCTGTTAAAAAGTATACACATCTATAGAAGGAAATAAGAAATTATTCTGTCTCTAAAGAACATTTAACAAAGGTTATTTTTATTGCAAGAGGATATACTACACAGGATACTACTTCAGAACAAACAAACATCTGGGTGATTTTGTCTTAATTAAACCTAAGCCAGAACAAATACTTCCATTCCAAGAATGCTGGTTGCTCTTGCTACAATAAGAGCTCTATGTAATAAATTTATGCAGTACATACCCTGACGTGGAGTACCTTAGGGATATCTGTTCATTAAAATGATTCTTGTCAAATACTATATTGCACAAGCTGACCCATGGCTTCATGAGTTTCCAAAATTGGAATGCCTTCAGCTTTCCGGAGTTGAATGTCAAATGACAGACTGTGTCTACAAGGAGATGGGAAAATGCTTTCTGTCCTTTTGGAGGAAACTCACTGCAGAAAACTGATTGGAATGTTTATTATTCTTTTTGAAGTCACCTGGCCATTCTGCTGTATACAGTGTAAACTTTTGTGTTTACTTTTGCAAGCAGGCCATAGAACAACTTAGATATTAGGGAATGTATGTAGTGAAACCGCAGAGTTAGTATCTAGGCAAAGCTTCCACCATATGGTTAGTCCACAGGAAAGATAAAGATTAGTCTTAACCTTTTTGGACCATCTTCCCAAATGAAGACCACCTTAACTGGTCTCTGAATGTGTTTGTATTCTCTTCTTTCCCAAAATTGTGCTAACGAGCATTTTGGTGAGGTAAATATACTACTTAACCAACAAGAAAAGCTAGTTACTTTTCACAGCTCAATGAAATAAAATTAAATAAGTAATTACATTAAAATAGAACTACAAAAAAAGCTAAAATTTACCATACAAAAAGCCTTTGGTGTCTATTAGCTTTATACAGGTTAACAAAGTCCAAGTGTCAGTCTAGTAATGAGAATCAAAATTATACCAAAAAAAATCAACAAAAAAACTTTTTGTTCATCTTTGAAAGATCACATTATGAACATGAACTTCTTTCTTTCTTTCTTTCTTTCTCTCTTTCTTTGTTTTGTTTAAACATTTAGTATTCTTCATGTTAGGACTAAATTTCCCCTCTCATGGAGACAAGTCTACTTCAATACATCACAGTCTCTCACTAGTTGAATCTTTTCCCTTGGATACTGCTTTATCTCCACTTTACCTCCCTTCATTGTCCCAGTTTCTACTCCACCAGTGTCTGTTGTGTGCAGTTTTCTATACATGTTCCTCCTTCCTTGCTACAGGGAGACAATTATAATAATAGAATCTTCCTTTAGAAAAGTACTGTCAATATAAGATTATTTTACCATAGATGAAAGAAAATAATTTTACATATACAAGGTACACGTTTCTGGTCTCTGAACAGATGATTGAATCATCAAATACAAAACATCTTAGTGTTGTGGTGTTCCAGATATGTGATATGGAAAACCTGAGTGTGTTTCTTAGTAAGAGGGACTAAGGAATTGCAGTGAATTAATGGAATCTCTCCTGGAAGTAGTCGTTTTTGTGTTTGTGCATTTACAAGATCTAAGGTTTTCCTCTTCTTTAGTAGAGGGATACATCAGATAAAAGTGCAGTACTAAAAGTAAGCTGGACAAGATGAAGAGGAAATCCCAAGTTTTGCCATCTGTAAGTTAAGTCACATCAAGTTACTTCAGTTGTGGACACTAAGTCATTTATTAAACAGCAAACTAGCTGCTAAAGAGGTCTCTGCATAGATACACTTTTATGTTCTTTTTTTTTGTATGAACTTTGGATTACCTAAGGCAATGCAATTGCATCAAAACTGTCTCAAATCTTGTGGAAAGGACTACATTGAATGCTGGACATAAGGTGTAATCAAGCCAGTGGAAATCCTGTTACTCATTTCACTGGCCTCAGCTCCATTCTGTAGCTACTTAGCCTCATCATCACTTAGCATTCATTGATGTAACACTGATGCTTGCAACCAGGGTAGGTGAAATCTGATCTAATGTGGGAGAACTACGCTGTGACAGCCTCACATGGGACCACACATTGTGCCAACTGGCATTACTGGATAACTCCTCACCTGCTAAATACCTTGCTTTTTTGCAATATGCAACTATCCATCTCCGTAACTGTTGGGAATTATACCATATGGATGTCATCTTTGAAAATTATACCATAATGAGTATTCTGCTTTTTAAAACATACTTCCTGAATAGTATTATGTGAACAGTAATTAATTCTGGTAGGCTCAAAACAGGATTATGAAGCTACTGGCTAGTCTATCTAATCAATTTATTGCATAAAAACACCAAATAAGGAAACTGAAATGGGGAAAAAAATATTATGTCCACAAACTAGGTTTTCTTGTGCTGTGAATAAAAATATCAATTCCCTAAGGAGGAAGAGAATTATGCTGCAAGTCTGCTGTAACATTCATGGTACCAGAGCTAATGCAATAATCATTAGTCACGTCATCATCATGAAATAGAGGAAGAGAACAAAGGTGAACTAAATGATCATAAAAAGTGCTTGAGTTAGGGAAGACGTTTTTCTGGAACATAGACTTCTCTGTAATCTATAGATTAAATTTTGACAACTTGAAATAGACTTGATCAGAAAGCAGAATGTTTCCTCTGGAGGAACAGTCTGATTTTTCTACCTGGAAGTACTAAAAAGAATGTGACTGAGAAGGTTCAAGACCAAAAATTTCAATAACAGCATTGTAAATGTATACAGAACCTTGTTTTAATTTCAGATCTGATCAGTAATACCTTACTTCTACTTCATAATGAAAATGAGGTATTTAACCTGAACACTGAAGTGGAATAAACTATTAAGAATCAAAATAAGTGAACTTTTTTTCCTCCAAGAGTGAATGACCACTTCTGAGCTTCTACTCTTACTAATGGCCAAATTCAGGGGAGAGCATTATGACAAAGATTAAATAGAAAGATGACAGTTGCAGGTGAGGTGAACAGATCCTGTAAGAAATTAAAAGTACCTTGGGATTGATTGTTAGTGTATGTAGTAGCTCTTTTCTGGAAAACTTTTAGATTTGTTTCTGAGGGAACATAGTCTGGAATTTGGGAGTTGAAATGGATATTAGGAGCGTGCTTTCTTCAGCCTGTCTCTCTCCTCAGAAATCTGTTCTCTAGCACTGAAAAAGCATCTCAGCCTGCAGGGCAGAATTCCCTGTTGTTGTATCAGACTGTCCTTCATATTACCCTTCCAAGTATGCTCTGGAATGCTGAGGTCCTAAAGGTCTGCTACACATCTGTGTTATGCACTGCAGAGAATTTTTACTTTTCTCTTCTCTTCTCTTCTCTTCTCTTCTCTTCTCTTCTCTTCTCTTCTCTTC
>JANHGL010016638.1:0-47319 GCA_024611195.1 Ceyx melanurus
TTCTTCCCTGTGAGAGTGACAGAGCCTGGAACAGGCTGCCCAGAGAGGCTGTGGAGTCTCCTGCTCTGGAGACTTTCCAGACTTGCCTGGATCTGTTCCTGTGTGACCTGCCCTGGGTGATGCTGCTCTGGAAGGGGGCTTGGACTCAATGATCTCCAGAGGTCCCTTCCAACCCCTACCATTCCACAAGTCTATAATTCTAAGGGTTGAACACCCAAGATCTGTATGCTTTCCAAATGATGCAATGGCACCTTGTGACTGAGGAAAGAAGAATAAAAGGGCATTTCAATGACTTTAAAAAAAAAAGAGGACATGTCTGTCAAGCCCCAGGGTACCACATCACAGTCCCAGAGGGCTGCAGGGCAGACCAGCAGCAGGGTTACAATGGAGTATTTGGTAACAGAAAAGAGACCACTTGGAATTTAGGGCCATATTTCTCAAACTTGATCAAAACCTGCTCTGGTTCCAGGCTTTTATTGCACCCAGTTGAGGACTATACTTGTTACAGCCATGCTTTCAAACTCCAGAGCAGTGGTTTCTGCTGAGGGCTAAGTACTTTGCACAGAGAGCTGCTTCAGTGGTGTGATGAAATGAGAGATGTTGCTCTTTGGAAAATCTGTTTTTTCCTTTATTTTTTTTATTATTCCTTTTTTTTTTTTTTAATAACTGCTTTTATTTGTATATCCAGAAATATCATTAAAAGGAATTAGAGCCACATTTTGTTTACTAGAATACTTCAATGTGAGTTTTTCAAAATAATGATGGTAAATGTACACACAAGCGTTTTATCTACCCCTTATATTTATGAGCATATTTACTCTTGTGAGGAACAAAATTACCTTTTCCTCACCTTTTTTGATCCAAGAACTCCTGTGTGAGAATGTGTGCAGTCCATGTATCAAGTATAAAAGATGTTTTAACATCAATAATTACTAGAAGTTCAGAAGAGCTGCTTCTTGCCTCATCTCCTATTTAGCTGTTACAACAAAAAACATGTAAAAAATGTGTATATATATGTGTGTATCTCTCTCCACAAATGCAAATCTTTGTATAAAAATGATTGACAATAACTGCTGACAGACAGGAATTCCATTATTCCAGAAATACTGCTGGAAATCTACTACAAATCATACAAAGGTTGGGTTTTTTTCTGTAAATGGTATGGTTTAATTACTCAAAGCTATAGTATAAAAAGACATCTTAGAGGCTCATTAGACACTGAGGGCTGTAAGCACTTCAGGATGCTGTATTAAAAACATCTACATAAAGGAAAAAGTAGTCTTAAAAAAAAATAAATGAAAAGCCTCACATCCAATTTGTTTTCTGCTAGCTGCTGAAACTGAGAGCAACCAAGACCTGAGTTCAATAAGGCAAATATAGCAAATATAGTCCTTGGAATCTGGACACACTCTATCTCAAGTTACACATTTTGCCTTATATTCCCTGTCTTGTGGGGCATGTGTTTTGTGAAATGCCTTCACACAGTTATCATGTGAGAGGTGTTTCCAATAAGCAGTGTAACCACGGCATCACCCATTTCTTACCAGCTGTGGTCTAGCAGATTTTTCACTCAACATGCTCAAGCCAGGTTTTAGACATGAAGAGCTCCTGGGCTGCAAAGGAAGACTAAAATGTTTTCTTAGGATATTGTGCAGTAACAGGGAAGTACATGTGGAGTCGATCACCCAGAATCCAGATGCAGCTACTGTTTGGCATCTGCTTCTGCTGTTTCTAATTTTGCTTTTCCTGGAGCTGAGTTGTCATACCTTTGGTGTCCTTAGCCACCAGGTGCTGGCATACAGACAAGGAATCCAGGATGAGGTGACCTCCTGGTACCTCTATGCTAAATAATAAAGAAGGGCTTTAAAACCCCCAACAGACATAACTACACACACCCTTCCCCCACTCTTAAGCCGGAATGATGAGTTGGTCTGATATCCAAACAGGGGCACTTCAGAGGCAGTCCTGCTGTTCTCAGGAGGCTCCTGAGCCTCTTGGCCATTGCAGAGCAGACAGATGAGTCTCTCTTGCAGAGGCTGGGTAGGAGGAATGCTCCCAGAGACCCTAATCACAAGACTGAGGCAAAAGGACAAGAGGAAATTGGCTTAAGTTGCACCAAGGGAGGTTTAGGTTGAATATTAGGAAAGAATTATTTTACTGAGAGAGTGGTGAAGCCTCGGAACAGGCTGCCCAGGGAGGGGGTGGAATCACCATCCCCAGAGATATCTGAAAAACATCTAGATGTGTCACTTGAGGACATGGTTTAGTGGTCATGATAATGTTTGGACTTGATGAAGACAGTTGGACTTGATGATCTTGAAGGTTGTTCCCAACCTTAATGATTCTATGAAAGACTGCAGTTTTGGTTGCTGAAGGAATGACTCACAACCATGGATGGAAGACATTCCTTTTATTCTGTTGGAGTAAAATACACCACTGCAAACTGAAACTGGAATTGTAATACTTTGTGAAATGCTGTTCTGTTTCCTAAACAGAACTGTTAGTGTTTGAAAATGGGAAGTGTCAACAAAAGGACATGCATGTGTAACTTTTCTTTCATGGAAAAAAATTCAAGTTGAACATTTTTCAGTGCTATTTTATTAAAAAGTCTTCCTGGATTTTCCAGCTAACTGTGAAAGCACAAAGACCTGATGCCTGGAAATTGGACTGACAATAAGCATCAAAGCAGATGTTCTCCAAGCATTTCAAGTTACTCACTCCTCACAAGACAGAAAACCTGAAAGGAAAAAAGTCTCTAATGGAAACCTGTTGAAATGTAGGGATGCTGAGCAAGCAAGTTATGCCACTGAAACAGGAGACTCAGCCACTCTTGGAAATGGAATGAGCCTAAAATTTAAAAGTCCACCAACAAGGTCAAGTTCCTGAGAATGCAGTTACTGAGCATCAGGTGGGCTGCATGTACTCCCAATACACCAAGTAATGAAACCACACATAGTACTACACTACACTTGATCTTAGCCAAAAGGCTGAGTAACAAGTAAGACTAAGTGAAAGAAGGTTTGACAAAATCAGATTCCTTTGCATTTTCCATTGCCTAACCTGCACAGAATGATGGGCAATCTCTGCCTCAGCTGACGTGGTAACTGGGTCAGCATAGCAATGACTGAGCTGGCACCACAGCCACTGTTTATGTGTCTGGTCCAAAGCCTGTAAAGAGCTTCCTGTAGCTCTGTTTTCACTTCAGTAGATTTTGGGCCAAGCCAAAAGCAAAGTGAAATGAGATCCACGACAGTTACTGAACTGTTACACACACGGTACTTCTGACATGGAGACAAACACTCCTCTTTGCATGTAGTGTGAATCAAGAGGAAAGTCTTGACACATGAACACAACCTTTTTGATATTTCTCCTTTTCAAATCCTCTCAAGGTCTTGGGAAGCTAAACTGAACCTCATGAAACATTTCACCACTTTTGCTCTTCAGCAGTGGGTTTGCTTCCAGCAGCCATTTACTCAAAGCTATCCTTTGACAGATATGAAGTAGTCTTTGACAGATATGAAGTAGCCTTTTTTTTTTCTAACCTGCAGGGAATGTCATGGGCAATTGCTTCCTGCCTCCATCTTCAAGCAAGGGTTCATGGAAAGAATGATTCCCAAGCACAGATCTAAAAGCTTCACTGGTTGTGTCTAAATATTTATGGTCATGCCTACCTAGTAAAAGAATGCATCTCATAGAAAGAGGTGCAGACAAATAAAGGAAGTCTTGGTGACAAAGGAAAGTGATGAAAACCATCAACCAGTTTGAAGGTTAGACAAATGGCTCCTGAGTTGTGAGCTACATTCTTGCTTAGATCATAACACTGTGACTTCATTGTTAAAACTGCTAAATGAAATTTTGCTCAGCCTTAGGAGAGGTATCCTGTACAGTGCATCTTTCATAATTAAGAAGAAAACTATTGTCTCTTTTCCAAGTCAAATAAACCTTATTTATCTGGAGGGGGAATAAGTGCAGTGAGCTGGTCCAAGAGACAATTTTGAAACTTTAGATCCAGAGGAGTCTGAAAGTCTGAGTTAGGGACAAAGGACTCATCTGCAGCATCGTATAAAAGACCCTGGCACAGAAAGCTGTCAGGATGCTGGCTGTGAACACTTGGGGCATGTTGAAAGCCTAAGGACAATAGACCTGATCCAGCACTGTGGAGCCAGAGGGCACTTCAGCAAACCCTCAGCATGCTCAGCATCAAATCCCAGAGGACACAAGTGGAAGGGATCAAAGGCAATGTGAGCATTCCCCACCTGCTACCCTGCCTGTGCATAGCTGCCTGCACAGGCTTTGCACTGGCCCACAAGGGGCTCTTTGATCACACAGCTCTCCTGGTGTTACCTGGCAGCAGTGAGAAAGCATCGACATACTACAGGGTGAGATGGGGTTTGCAGATGGAGGAGATCACATTTTGAGTCTCATCTAGTTTCCACTGAGAAAGGACTTGAGTAAATGCTGTCAATCCCATGGAAGGACAGGCTCTGAAATGAGCAGGGCTAGAGTTAGCTGCTGTCCTTCATTGACTCAGCTCAAAGGTCTCCCCTGTGCCCTTGCTATACTGCCACATACTGCCACTCGCTATGCTGACCACGAGATAGGAGGAAAAAGCTCCAAGCAAACATTTTTGTTCCTAAGAAATCTTGCAATTACAAAGATTCATCTTAAATGTGGTGCTTCTGGTGATGTGCCTGATGTTCTTTCTTTCATCTGCTGGACTCCAGCAGTAGAGTCAGTAATTGTGGCTATTCACACAGTCAGTGCGGCAGGTTCACGGTGCCAACTGAGATGTATCGTTTGCAATGAGCAGCAAGGTTTGTGGCTGGATTTAGGCTAAGTCCCTGGCAAATTCCACTGCTGACTCCACTGGCAGGTCTTCAGAGACAGCCTCTGGGGCTGTTTTGGATCCAGGCAATTGCTGGTTTGGCCTCTCTCTCGTGTCTTCTTGGACATGGCTCCCCTTTGTCTTTCTCTCCGTGACATGTATTCCCTCTGAAGCAATTAGGACCTTCATAAGCTCTTTGTTTCTAACTCTTTTAGCAGAAAGTATATTTATGCTAATTGCATACTAAAAGTGACCTCAGTTCAGCTTGGCTTTCCTGTGTCAGAAAATATTTGTTATTGCTGGGAGCAACTTTGGAGGTGGGAGACCTGTAGATCCTTAAAGGATCTGACCTGCCCCACTTTACCCTCTGTCCTGGAATTGGGTGGCATTGGATATTGATGTCTTGAGAGTTTTACAATTCTTGTTTCACTTTGAAATATCAGTTCTTTCAAACTTCAGGGCTCCCATCCAAGCCAGCATATCTGCTCTGAGCCTGGGTGACATTAGGCTCTGATCTGACCAGAGCTCCCCTTCAATGGAGGAGAGCTGAGAGGGAACAAAAAAACTTGTGTCCCACCTTTGGAGAGGATATCCCAAAGCTAAGGTTCTGTCTACAGTATATGAAATGAGCCCTAGAATTGAAAACTAGCTTAGTTACCTCTACATAACATGAAGCACATTCAGGCTTTTCCTGAAGTGGCCTTCTGTGGAAAAAGCACCATCCTGGGCTGTCAGAAACTCTACTGGAAGTCCTTTCTGCCCCACAGGCTCCTTAAGCAAGTCACTAGAGTGCTGTTAATGCTGTAGCTGTGTTGCTAACCCTCCTCATCTACGTGCTCTTGCCCTGGAGCATAAGGGAGTTGTGGTCCTCCAGTTATGCCACGCAGTTGCCCACAAAGCTAAGCCTCTAGCCCCTGCTGTGCCTCAGTCTCCCAGCAGGAAACTACAAAATAATACCTTTGTCCCTTCCAGAGACATTTTCTTCCACAACAAAGGTCATGGGAGCAAATCCTCTGAAGAACTCAGGTACCATGGTGGGATGGACCCTGGCTATGTAGGTTCCTCTGGCCAAAAGAGAGGTCACTCTGCATTTTTACCAAATTCAACAACTAAAATATAATTTTAGAAACCTTCTAAATTGCCACAAAGAATTTGCTGCTAAGTAATATTTAAGTGTCTATGAACAGTGTTTGCCTTCATGCTTTCCTTCTTTCCCTCTCTTTTCCCTTTATTTCATTCTTTGGTCGTTTCCCAACAGTATGCATTCTCCAGCATTTCTGCTTCCCATTGCTTCTTTCACCAGCTATCCTCAACAACAGAAACCAGTGCTGAGATGCCAGCAATTACAGTGTAACTGGAACTAAAATGTAAGAAAGTTATGTGAGATGGCAGCAGTCATCCCTGTGCTCTCTCCTGTACAGTCCCTCTAAAAATGCTGTCAGGAAGCTGATAAATAATACAGAAAAATTATAATAGTTTGCATAACTGTGTGTACTGCACCTTCCTTCCAAATGCCTTTGAAACATCTAGTCTGGAAGGGAAACCATGGTGAATTTCTACTTTGTGTAGAAAGTCTTGGAGTTTTTCTTCCCTCACCCACTAGGAAGCAGGGAGATGACTGATGGACTATTTTTTGTTATATATATTAAGGAGAGAAGAAAAGAGGAACACCTCAAGAATTTGATTTATTTCTTTTGTTGTATCTGCAGTTCTTTGGACAAAATTCCATTACACTGCAGACATGAGTGTTTAAAAAAAAACATCCTTTATGTCAGATGAGGAAAGGACAAGGAGACGAGGAGAGCTAGTGGACCTGAGCCTTCAAGCTCTGTGCCTGCAGCTGCAAAACAGGAGCTAGAAAGCACAGTCAGCTCCCATCTTCAGCTCATTTGAAGGTGGAAGCAAAACCATCTGTACCTCCAACATCAGCTGCTTGGACTGGGGGCTGTGCTGAATGGGACATGCTGGCTGTAAGCTTAATTTAAACCAGTATATACAAGCTCTGCTGGCTGATGCTCTTCCTGCACAGCCATGACATGCTAGAAGAGAGCAGAAAATGTCTGGCACCAGAATGGCCTTTTCCACTCTGGGATTTCCCATCAGTGGGCAAGTCTGTGGTCAAAATGATTCCCTGTTTGCTTTAAGACACCACCCCCCTCCAGAAAAAAAGTCAGCAGATGGCCCAAATATCCCAAAGATATTACTTCAGTTTCTCTTTCAGCTTAGACTATTTCCATTTCCCAAACTTCATTCAGCCTCATGAAGAGGAAAAAAAAAACACCAATAAATAAATAAATAAAATAAAAGTCACCTTCTAGACCAAAAGGCTTCAGTGGGAGCGGGTGTGCCATGCTGGATTTATGGCTGAGAAGGTAACACAGAAGCAGCACCCTGCACTTTGATAGCTTAGCACTTCTGTGATGTGTGAATGAAGTCCAGCAGGTCCAGGACCATGTTAAGCTCAGGGGTTTGATCTCTGTCTGTAATGAGATGCCAGCAGCCTGCACTTCAAAGCCTGAACTGATACAGATAATCTCGTGAAAGGCTCTCTGCATTTCCAGCCAGCTTGTACTGGGGATTAGAGTGACAACAGGAGGAGATGATGGAAAAGGAGGTGCTTATTTGATGCTTGCTCATTCCATTTCTTTCTAATATTCCTTTTGGTTTTAATTTCTGAAGGGTGGTGTGGTCCACCCCCAGGTCAGCAGCCAGGGCAGCCGGGATGCTCTTCTGACCAGGAGGTCTGTGAAAATACAGCCACTGAGAGCTGAAACAGTGGATGTTACAGCATCTTGGCTGAAATATGGACAGGGATTGCATTAGAAACTGCACAGGCAGTTAAATGCTACTCTCCCAGACTTCTGAGGTTATTTCTTTCTTGAAACAGTTGTAAGGGAGTAGTGAAGAGGGTAAAGATGACAGGAGACCACAGGCTGTGAGAAGCATGTTATAAAGCAAAATGAGCACTAGTTTCACATACACAATTATGCTTTATGTTGAAAGTATATAATTTTCAAGGCGTGTCTGACCAGGAAACAGAAATGAAATATTTTTATGTTGACAAATGCTACTGATCTAAGAGAAAAACAGTGGCAAGGACTTATTACAAATGTGTAACTTGATTGCTTTTCCAGTAAGAACATTTATAGAAAATCAGAGTGAAAACTAGACTATAAATTTAGTTGGAATAAACAGAGGTTAATATCTAGAACTTCCAGCACCAACTACATTGTTCTCAAAAACCTGAAGACTACTCCAATATATATTTAAGCACAGTTAAACATATATTTTTTCCAGGCCTAAAAAAAGGAATAGTGCAATACTGAGTCTGTCTTACAGGGATAGCAGGACTGACTATAGTATGCTGAGTAACTGGAGAGGTGGCAAGAGCAGAAAAGTGATTGCACTGGACAAATCTGGTCATTCACGTGTGCACTGGCTATTTCCCATATGGGGACACAAAATGCAGGTTAGTTTTTGGGATGCTACCACCAATGACACCCTGGCATAAGCAAGTGAGTGACTCCACAGAGGAAATTCAGCCCTCTGCTCAGCACAGAGTGATGTACAGGGTCAGTTCAAGATCTCCTAATGGAAATATTCCTCTGCATTAGTCACCATCACACACTTAGATGCAGCATCCCTACTTGAGCAAGAGCCCCCAAACTCTTCCACAGACATGATAAAATGCAAAGAATTAAACCTTATAAATGAGTAACTAAAAATTGGAGCTAAGGCAGCCAAAACTTTCTTCCAATATGTAGAGCTCTGGATGGAAGCCACCACACTGGGACCAGGGGGACACACACAGAGCCCAGCAGATGAGGCTTAAGAAAGAGCAGGGGTTTGCTTGGCTAAATCACCAAGTGATAGAAGTTGTGTGACTCCCCAAAATATCTTCAAGATGCTTTATCCAAATGTTGATGGCACAGTTCCATGGGTTAAATGTAAAAATACAGTCAGGCCATAAAATAGTTCAAGGAGCAACTGCATGAAAGGACTCAAAGTTGCTTTACAAGACTGCTTCAACACATCAGCATCAAAAAGTTTGACAGAAGTCTGTGAGGCCATATGAAGCCCAGGGTCTAAAAGCAATTCAGGGTCGACCAGACCACTGCAGAGAAGCCAACTGAATTCTTGATGCCCATGGTCTCTTGTATCAGTAATTGGGTTATTCTTATATAGAAATAGCCCTCTTGAGAGAGGACTTGGCCAGAGTGTTTCCAAAATCTGGAGGGATTGCATGGAAGAAACTATGGCACAGATAGATGGGATGGGGCCCACCAGACTTGCCAGGGTAAGAGATTCAGTCCAGCCTAAAAAAGGTTGGATTCAATTACTGAGATAGTGCTCACCTTGCTGAACACTTCCTTGGAGGGTCAGGAAGCAAATGTGCCACCAAGGTTAAGAAAGGAGTTAGGAGGATCTGGGAACATAGAGGCATGTAAGTTTGAGGTCTCTGCCAGCTAATAACAACTGTAGTAAAAAAATCAAACCACTGGATGTCTTCAGAAAATACGATCTGGATAGATATGATGTACTTGGAAAGGGGATTCTGGAATTCCTACTTTTCCAATCACAGTTCTTAAATGGAATAACAAACATGTTGATAAATCTAGTAAAATCTCTCCTCATAGACTTTTTTTTCAAACTAAGGAGATAGGGGGGCAAGTCCTGGAACAGAGAAATGGCTGAAAGGTAAAGAAACAGCACACAGAAGAAATGGTCATTTCACTCAGTAGAATGAAGTTACCAGTGGTAATATCAGGGATCCATACTGAGGTCGGTTCTATTCCAAATGCCCATAAATATCATGGAAAAGGGCATAAGCAGTGAAAGATAAAGGTCACATATAATACAAAGCTTTTTTAAAGTAATAAGGTCAGGTTTTAACAAATTGCAGAGCAACTTATGAGAGTGTGTGAAATGTCAGGTGAAATTTAGTGTAGCTAAAGATAAAGCAATAAAATACATTGAAAACCAGCCCTGGTTTTACACAATCAGGTTTTGGTCCTTGAGTTGACCATTTCTTACTGAGGAGGAAGGCTTTGGTTAGAACAGACAGCTCCATAAATGTGCAACTGCTGTGCTGAAGAGCTGTGGAACTCCCTGCAGGAGAACTCAAAGGACAAAAGTAGTTTTCATCATTTCAAGGGGAGATTAGAAAAGTACTTGGAAGAAAATCCATTGCAAGTCACTTGACAATTTGCAATGGGTTCAGGAAAGGCCACTGTCTCTGCCTTGCTCCTCTCCTGCCCTACACTCAGCTGCCTTTGAACCTCTTACCTCTGTGGTCCTCAAGGGCTTATGAGGAGGATTTAAACCACAAATGGGATTAACATGTGAGAGCCTATGGGAGCTCTGAGAAGGTCAAGAGGAGACTGAGACAAGGTGGAAATGAGGTGATGGTGACTGCATGGAGGAATGAGTATACACAGCTGACACAGAGCAGCTGGGTTATTGCCTCTGCCTTAACACTAATTACCTGGGGAGAAGCTGTGTTTAAAATATGGCATGTCTGGAGCTGTACCTTACAAACTGAGTAGGGATTTTAAAACAATGGGATGAGATAATAGCTGCTCATGAGGCCATAAGTGAGGACAGTGGAACAAAGACTAGATCCAGTAATCACAAGAGACAGAAAGGCACACATGTTCCCTGTGAATCTGCAGGTCTGCTCTGAGAACTGGTTTAGCTGGGAGGTGGGCAAAGACTGTCCAGATGGGAAGAAAGTTGACTGAAGCAATCAGTGAGAGCGCATTTCTCATCTGAGAAGGCTTACAAGGGATGAGAGCTGGCTCTGCATTGTAGGGAACAGGGATGCTTGCAGATCATCTGTCCCACAGGATGGATCAAACACAAGAATAAGGGCAAGAAAGAGGGAGGGATGGTGGGATAAAGTGGAGGGTGGGGAGAAAGAGAGGGAAGATGGAAAGAGTATTTGGGACTGGAAGTGTCAGAGAAAGCACAAGAGAAGAATGAGTATGCAAAGAAGACAAAGACAGCCAAAAAAAAAAAGGGAAAGAAGAGAAAGTAACAGGAATAACAGGCACTGGAAAACTGGAAAAATAAAAGATGAGTTACAGTCCGTGGAGTAAAGCACAAGCATGGAGGCAAAAGTGAGAGATGCACAGGTAAGGACTGTGTTTAATTTCAGTGATGTGTTAAGGACACATCTGGTATGTCTCACACCCAGTTACATGTGAACTCACTCCTCAGCACATCAGATTCATCATATGTGAAATCTTCTGGTAAATAGCAGAACTGTGATTATCTTTTTTCCATTCATTTTTTCTGCATTAGTGCCCCATGCAGAAGATGCTATATAAGTCCCTGCCTCAGCCGATTCCCCTTGGTCACATGGGCACAAACACAACCCAACAAGCTCCAGGGCATCTCAGTTCCCAAGGAGGGTTGCAGATCCCAGACCAGATCAGAAGTCTTGGGGGGTTCAGCCATTGACATGGTCCCAAGAGCCTGCCAGAGAATGTCCCCTAAGGCATAGTTGGTGGAAAGGCAAGGAATATGGAGAAATGTGTTTTGCAAGCCGGGCTGTCTCAGGAGCAGCACACCACAGCTGTACTACCAATTAAAAATTGAAAAAAAACCCCAAACCAGAGGATTGCTGAGGTTCATAGTCTGTGATTAGGCAGAGACCTTAATTCATACTTCCCATATCCTGAGGATGTCTGCTACTCAGGCCTGAGCCTTCCAGATTTTGTATGGGGAGCAAAAAAGAAGCAGATGCCATCAAAGTGATGCTCTGACTTCCTTCATTACAACCAGGAGCTGTCACAAAGAAAGCTTCCTCCAGGCCCACTAGCCAAGCAGCATCCTCTTTCAGGCAGGCAGAATGGAAAGAGGAAATCAGAGAATCATAGGATGGAAGGGACCTCTGCAGATCAAATAAATCCCTGCTGTTGGTGTCCCATTCTGACTCAGCTTCCTTTGGACAAAACACATGGTGGTGGGTGCATGAGGCCATGCCTAGAGAGAGGACACAGGGTGAGAAAGCTGGAGGGGAAACTCTCCCTTGGCTTCCCACTGATGCCACCAGCACTTGTTCATGCTGAGCATCTGCAATCTGCCTCCTGAGGTGATGATGGGGGTATCCACCCCCTACCCCTTACCCCAAAGCAGTGCTTTCCTTCAGCAGTGCAGGAGCACAAGCTGGAAGGAAGGGTTTCTAATGAATAAAAGGAAAAGACCTCCCTGATTTCAGAGATGCAACAGCTGGAGACGTTTCACACTCACAGTAGCTGACTGTCCTCCTCCAAGAGACAAAATCCAAACTAAAACAGCAAGGAGAGAGGCTTATATGTTTCAAACCCAAATTACTTGGTATGTAAATAAAGAAAAGAGATTATTAAAATTACCAGCCTCCTCCTGCTCTGGAAAACAGTCATGAATCCTGTTTCATTACTGGCAGGAGCAATGACTTCTCCTTGGTGAGAGAGTTAGATGTCTCTCCTGCTAAAGTACAAGAAAGGCAGTGAGCTAAATGAATGTCTCTTGCTTCAGAAGGCATCAAAGAACTACTTTTTTCAGCACATGGTAAAGAGACAGTTTGTTTGGATAGTGTAATATATTCTATTAAATATACTTACCAAATTTATATGCCCATCGTGTCCCTGTGTTTCTACAAGATGTCTATTTATACTAATTTATACACCCCCAGAATCATAAAAAGCTGCTGTTCTTACTTCAGAGACTTTCTTGAGCATAGCTGGAGATTTTCATTAGTCATTTTACATCACCTAGATGTTATTGCTTTTAAGTATCTTCAGAACACTAGAGAAATCTCTCTCCAAGCTTTTCTCTTTTTTTGGTTGAAGCAAGCACCTGCAAGATAGACACAGAATTATTTTCCTAGGAGACAGGCTTATCATGACTTCAGCCAGAGAGAATCTGTGTTTTATCTCACCTGATGCAATACCCCATGTTAGTCTTAATTCACACTTCACTTCTGGTAACCTCTAGGGCACTTTTAATGGCTACTGGAAATCTTCTCCAGCAGGCTGTACATTTTAGGAAGAAATCCTTTGACTGAAATCAATGGTTTCTGGCTTCTGGAAAGGTTTTACTCCTCGTTTCCAGCTACTACATACTTGGAAACACTCACAAGTGCTTCTGACTATAAAGTGGTTGTTAGAAATGCAACTCCACTGCCAGGGGTGCAGCCATAAAACCATCCCAAATTCTAAGCAGTTCTCATTCTCTGCTGCCTTATTTGCCTTGCCTGCCATCCCACACTCCTATTATCACACGACATGTACTTGCATGGTGAGTAAAATGCTGTACCCACTGCAAGACAGCAGAGAATCAGTCTTGGCAGCTAGTGAACTGGCTTCCTGCCCAGGTGACAGTCTTCTGACAGGTCCCACGCTGCTGCTATTTCACAGGGAGATGGTAACACCTTCCCAGGAGGCACCAGCCAGAGCATTCTTCCAAAGTTTTCATCAGGGGCAAGAGTCTTCCCTCCATTTGCAGCAGTGCAAAAGCATATTCTTGAATTTCATCCACCTTTGGAAGAAGAGGAGCTAGTTCTAAATAATAAGACCATATTTGCAGCATTATAACATAAACATTTTGAAGACCTTATGTCTCTGTGGTTCTGTCTCTATTTTGCAGGTGAAGGAATAGTGAAGCAAAAATCATCTGGTCTGGATCAGAGAAGATCAGTGCCAGAAATGAAGTCAATTGTTCTGATTCCCTGAGTTAAGGCCGTGCTTCATTAGTCTTGTAGACCAGAAGGCCATTTTTAAGTGAGGAAGAAGAGGAGCCAGAGCTGTATTACTATCAATGGGCTCTTGGAAAGCAGCAGAGCCTGTAGCACTGTGGTACCTGCCAAGGCCAACTGGTGGACAGTCCTTCTAAACATCAGGATGCAATTTACACCCATTTTACTACCATGCAAAATGTTCTGCTTCTCACCCTTACAACTGAGGCTTTGTGGAACCAGTTTTGAAATGGAATCCTAGAATTAAAAATAAAAACAAATAATAAAACCCCAGACCTTCTGTAAAGGATGAATGGAAATCAAAAAATAGTATTTTTGTACATGGAGAATCCACACAGAATTTTTCTCTCATGATTATTTTGTGAAGCTATCCTGGTAGATCAGGGAAGATACTAGAAACTAATAGAGGAAATAATCTGGCATATTTGGGGAAAGTGATATAATTTTTCCTTCGGAGACTTCTATGTGTTAAAGAAACAGGGGATATCTGTCAGCTCAGAAGATTGTTATGTCTCTGTTCTGCTTCTTTGAAAAAAAGTCATCTTGTGATCAGGAAAGTCAGAGTTGTTTAATTTTCAAATATGCAACAGAAGATGGAAGAAAATAAGGAATGCTTTTCTTCTTTGGTGAGCCATTACCCACTATTGGTATCATTCTGAAAATAGGAAGTCTCCATCAGAAACTCAGTTGTTGCACCTCTCTGTCTGCTCTGAAATATCTGCATTTTAAAAATAAACTACTGCAGCCCTCTGATGTGATGAAATCCAGTCACCACATCACTGCTGTTACTCTGCTGCATGCTTCCTTCTCATTCAGGAGCACAGCAGAGCTCTTCACACCTCTCTCCTGCCAGATGACAAGAGGCTTGTTTTTGGCTGGCTTGCGAGCAGTGTAAACCCATATCTTCTAATCTGAGATCTCCTTGTAATGGGATAGATCACACATTTGTACAGTGAAAAGATAAGGAAATAACTTTATAGCTCAGATATGCAATTGAGAAAAAATGTGGCAGAAGTGACTGAATGAGAATGTGAATGAGAAGTGACTTTCAGGCTCTGACGAAAGCCTCTGTTTTCATCCCAAATTTAAATTTAATCTTTTCCAATTCTCTTTCTGAACTGGTGGACAGTTATTTGGCCATAACAATTTTTTAAATTTTTTTTTGTTGCTGTTTAATCAAAACCTTATGTGGTTTTTTTCCTATGCAATTGCAAAGGAAGAGCCAGTGGATCAGCCTTGTTGATTAAGCCTGTGTTATTCTAGCATGGACAGAAGAACTTCCATGTAAGCCCACATTGTAAGCCTGGGAGCAAGAAAATCAACTGTATGGGAAGCAAGATTTCTGAAGCTAGAGCATCAAACAGAACAAAATTACACTGATGGAAACTTTTTAGTCTAGCTAGCTAAGGAGGCTGGAAATTCCATATTGCTCTAGATTTTCTCTCTCACTTTTGAAACCACCTATTTACTACCGTGTTCAACTTTGCTGAAGAAGCATGTACCCTGCTCTCTAGAGTTGGATCACTGGTGGTTTCTTCTGGGACACCTCACTTCAAATCGTGCTTAGAGCAGAGGTTAGTGAGCAGCTGGTGGTCTGACTGCAGTCCAAAGGGTGGCTGCAGATCTGCCTTTGTAGCCCAGAGGTATGCTATACACCTTCAAGGTGATATTAATACCAGTGCTACTAGAAACCACAAAAAATTACCACGGTTTTCAGTTTCATTCCAAGGTCTCAACTCAATCCAGATGTATTTTTCAGCTCTGCACATATTTTTTTTTTTTAGGAAATCTGGACAAAATTCATTAAAGCATTAAGTAACTTTTTTTTTTTTGTGACCTAAAAAAGACACCCCCAAAAAAAAGAATAACAGAATTTATAAAATGAGGAAAAAAGCCAGTGGCTTTAATCAAATTTCAGTATGCATTTTCTGTATGTCTACATATCCTCACACACTATCCAGTTTAAAGAGCTAGAAACAATTCAGATGATGTTTGTAGGGTGCAACGATATTTTTTTCTTAGAACAGCTTATCTAGTTAAGAAAAATCTTGGGAGATGCAAGCTTTTCACCAAGTCTGAAATGAAGACTGAGTTTCAAAGCTTCAGATCTCCTGTCAGATGTATAAATGGCCTGTCTGAGGAACAGCACAAAACCTACTCCCAGAAAAGGCCCTCCAAGGCCACCTTATCAGCATCCTGCATCCTACAGCCATTATCCCCGGGAGGTACTACACTTCATCCCATGCCTGACCTGGTGGAAAACACCATGCACTGGTGTGAACTCACACAGAGGATGCATAGAGCTCTTACCAGGAGCTTTTCTGGTCTAGCCCTTCAATCCTGGCTCTCAAGAGAAAGTTAAAAATTACTTTAAACTGGTAGAATGTTACTGGATGTTACAAATCATGTGTTTAGCTGGTTGTTTAGTTCAATATAATTCCCCCTTCTAACCTCACTCTGACTCCTACTTTCTCTTTATCCCTTGAGATAACTGTGTTATTGCCTCTCCACATGCAGTATCCCACCCTTCTCTCCAGAAGGGCAGTGTTTGTGTGCAGGTGGGTGAAAGCCAATTACTGCATCTACTGAAATACAAACAGGTTGTTTCCAGTTTGCCCTCAGTATTAATCTTTACTGCCTCTACTTCAAATCTGATGTTCAGAAGACATAAAGACATAGTGTCAATGTTTGGGGTCAGGGCAGTGTGCTAGACCTATAACAGATGCTCTCTGTTAACCCCTTTCCTTCCCCAAGAGGAAGAGAATAAGGAAGACTTTCTTCTGAATAACCAGACAGAATAAGCAGTTTAAGGATTATAAGGCATTGTCTCAACCTCCAAATTGTTTTTACTAACTCTTTCCTGCAGCCTATGAAGTCATGAGACTCTAGTCTTCCTTATACTAATGTCATGTTAGGTCATGTTAGATCTCCTTGCTCTACAGCCCTGCTTGTCTTGTTTTCAACCACAGAAACCCCAAATCATTTTCCTAAAAATTGCTTTTAGGACATGGCCTCTCCTTTTGTTGTATAGTTTTGCTCATAACTGGAAAATTCAAATTTCATCATATTAAAACAGACTAACAGCTCTGGATAACTTTTGTAATTGAATCTAGCATCATGTTTTCCTTGATAAGAAATTCAGATTAATAGCTGTCCAATCCATCATAATATTTAAAATATCATCAAATTAACTTTCCTTAGCACTTCTGAAATGAACATGGTATTTCAAAACTTGTAATAAAAAAGCATTAGCAAATTAAAGATTTAATCTGCCAGCTATTTAAAATATTTATTTCTAGTAGCTGTTTTCCAATAGTCTAGTCATTTATCATCCTCATGTAGTAATAGACCATTAACTTACTCCTTCCTAAATGTAAAATAGTGGGGTTATATAATATTTTATTCTATATAATTACTATATGTCTTTTAAATAAAGTATTTTAAATACCTGATACAGGTAAAAGAACCCATCCTTTTCAGTGTCTTCTGCTTCATTAGTCTCATTGGAGCCAGCCTGCCACACCAGTGATGTTTCCATGCTCCCTCTTCAGAGTATTCTACTACAAAATCTGCAATTTCTGCCATTTGGGGAGAGAGAGAAGAATGATACTTGCTATTTATTTTATTTATAACTTGTTCTTAGTTCCCCACTACCCCAGAATGAGCTCTAACCCTATGTTGTCTTCTCTCCTGACTGACTTTCCTAGCTATGGTTATTTTGTCCAGGTAAGCTAAGAATTCCCAGCATCCACTCATGGGTTTATTTGTATCCACATTTCTCCACAGGATTTGCATTTGTAATGCTCCTCAGCTGGCCAACACCAGCTGGTTGAAGCACAGGATAACTCCCAGGTGGATCCACCTGGCCAACTACCCCAGCTGCCAACACCTACAGCTACAGAAGGTAGAAAAGCTCAGCCCTGAGGGATGAATGTTTTCCATGCCCTTTCTAGCACCATCTGATGCACTTCAGTACATGGAGTTTGTCTTTCAGACACTGCACTGGATGATACTACAGTAGAGGTAAAGTAATTTAAAATTTTCTTCCATTTTGTGTGACTTTTATAGATGCCAGAGGAATTCTTATTTTGTCCTAAGTCTCACTGGTGTGGCACAAGGGAAAGAATTTACTTAAATTTGCTGAATACCCTCTGCAGGTCCAACAGAGGTACAAAGCATATTGTTACAACTCCCTTGTAGAGAGCTGTAGAATTTAGGAATTCAATTTGGGAATAAATTACTTCCAGTCTGAGAGAGTGCCTTTTGTTGAATTTTTAGCTGTTGATTCTCTTATTCTCCCTGCAGATATCAGACATAAAAATAATTTGTTTCATTGGAAAACTATTTATCCATTAAATCACTGGTGAAATTGAATCAAGGGTGGAAGATGCTCAATGCACCCCCTGGGGACAGTGTGTTTCATTTAAATGCTCATTAATGAAAGGAATGAGGGATGCAGTGCAATTGTGTGTGATGCCCTACCAAGTGGCTGTGATGGTCCCTCCCTGCCATGGCTCCACAACTGCAGATGGAGAGGAAAGGGGCAAAATGAGCATTATGTCCTTGCAAACAAGATGTGACAGTGTCTGTAGTGGGTTAGGAGCTGTACCTGTATGTCTATAAGCAAGACAAAGATCAGGCAATTTAGCTCCTGACTGGGTTAGACTACCACCTTGCTACAGTGGTATTTGGGATTATCCTATACAGACATTCCAGCACAATTTAGTGCAGAGCAAATCACAGCTCTGGAGCTCCTAGGCAGCAGCAAATTCACAGCCTCATTAGCACAACATTATAAAGTGGCAGGTCAAATGACAGAGCAGGAATAATTCTGTGGAGCATTTTTATGTGATCTCAGAGCACACACACGATCTGTGCAAAATTTACTTTGTGATCTAGTAAAGTCTGAACAACTGCAAACATTTTTAAAGTTTCCTGAGGCTTGTCAGAGCCCTGTCCCGTTTTATTGAGCATGTTTAACTTTATGAGTCTATCAGATGAATTCTAAAGTAAATAATATTTGAACAAGATGAAGAACACGACATTGCAAAATAAAAAGCTTTTTTAAAAGCACCCTATTACTCTGTTCAAATACCTCAGCATTAGAGTGCTTGGAAACCTCTTCGAACTAAGTGTGCATTTTGAAATGACCTAAGTTGTTCGGTCTGCAGTTACTGAATTCCAGCTTGACACTGAGCACTTAGAGAGTTTAGAGAATCCAGACTCTCTTATCAGCTCACAGACAAGGGCACTAAATGTCATGTGGGCTTCCTTTTGGCTTGTAGCCACAAGCTGTGCATAGTATTTAATGTAGTCTCTGGTTCTCAAAGTATTAGGAAAACCTGAAAACAAAGTGCCTGCCATTAATGAAATTGGTGCTGTCTTTTGACATTCTACAGTTTGCATTTCTGCTTTGGCATGCCTCAAAACCTCCCTAAAACCAGAGGCTGGAGGGAGTTGCCTGCAAGTTCTTCACAAGACAGTAAATTTTCCATGAGGGTCCTGGAACCATTTTCCATACATATTGGTATGTTGATTCAATAACCCACTTTGTTGTTTTTACATCCCACACTTCACTAAAACATAGATATGGATCATGTGCGTTATGCTAATAATTGTGGCTTTTCTGTTGTACATAGTAAAATATTTTAATTATGGAGTTAAATTCACCATACCTTAATGCTTAAAAAAAACCCACCAAAACAAAACGACCAAAACCAACACAAAAACAACAAAACAACAAACAAACAGAACAATAAAAATGACAACATCATTAAATCTGTTCAATATACTTTTTACTTGTAATAATTTTTTTACATCATCAGAAGCATAATTTTATAGAAAGGAAATATTACTCTGAAAAAATAGCTGTCAAATGTCAATGTATGTTAATAAAAGATTCAGACAAAGTTAGAAACATTATAGCCTATGTTAAAAGAAATGAGGCCACTTTAATCTCAGTAATAGTATTACAATGAAGCAGTAGAGTAAAAAGTGAGATATCCACTCAATTACAAATTACAAGAGGGGTGAAAAGCATTTTATTCTTAATACAACTCTAACCACAAACACTCCTCACAGACATTGGCATTTCCAAAGGCTTTATGAAAGTAATATTCCAGTGTGCTTCTAAGAACCTCTGTGATCTTTCTCTCCTCTTTTGATAATGGTTTTATCACATTTGATGAATAATTTCTGCTCTGTGTTTACCTCAGTCTAGGGGATCTTCCACCCAAACTTTATAGCATCCAAACTTACTCTAGCCACAGAATGATCCCTGCTCTATAGTAATCTAGGTAAATTCTCATCTCCAGTTGTGTTTATCTCCATTCCCCCTGTTTTTGCCTGAGCACAGAAGAGGAAAGATATCTGAGCTTTCCACAAGGAAATTAAGGTGGGTAAATTGGGCACTGATGAGAAGCTGGTGGGAGACATCCAGGAGTGTTTTTGGGATGGTTCCCACACCTCAGCCTATGATGTTACTGCTGTGTTGGAATTGGTTTCTAAGGAAAGGAGATATTCTCAGATAAATATCCTATGTGTGACTGGAATAGGCACCTCATATGACCAACGTGTTTAATGATGTGGAGGGACATGTTGAGGAACTGGAGAGTATCCTGGGGGACTTTGGATCCTGAATAAGGGTTTGAGAGCACCTGATACGTTACAAATAGTTATGAAATTATTTGGCATCTTATGTTTTCATGGTGCCAAGCCTGACCACAGCCCAGTGCTGAGAGGCTACTTCAAGGACCAAAGTGGCAACAGCATGGATGCTGCTCATCTCTCTGAATGCCAATATCAGTGGCATGCCTAAGCCCATCCCCCAGTTCAGCTGCTTCAAAGCCTTCTGCCAGGCCTTTTATGGGTCCCAAGCATCTCAACTCCTTCAGATAAGGGAGTCATCCCTTAGAATATTGAGGTTTTGCAGCAAACTGCCTGACCTGTAGCCCCATGTTGCCTCCCAGCCTGGCTTCAAGCTTGGTGCTGCGCTCAGGAACCATCAGGCTTGGCAGTCCCCAGCCCCAGTGGCCTTATACCACCTTCCATTGCAGCATTCCCTGCAGATGGCACTCCTCTCAGCCACCCACAGGCACCTAAACTGGGCTAGCTCTTGGGAGTCAATATAACATCATCAAATACAATGAATTCATTAGGGAAGCCCATTGCAGGGGTAGCTCATTCCATCCTAAAAGAGGGTTCTTCTTTGGGCACCAGAATTCAGATGCAGCAATACAGATTGAGCATTGTGTTTTAGCTGATCAGTGGGTGAGCATCTAGCCGTCAGCTGTGTCTTATGCAAGAAAGTAATTGTCTGCATTTACAGAACAGTCAGATTTGTAGGAAAATTGCATGTTCTGAAACTGATTTTGTTGAAAATCTGTATTTCCTTTCCACATATGGGTTTCTTACTTTCTTTTATGCATTTTGACATTATGTACACAAAAGGGCTTTAATTCAATTACTTCTCTCAGTATTAAATTATTCTGACATTGTTTATTCCATTACTACTTCTATAAATTTGAGGAGGGCTGAACACTGGTTTTAATTCTGTCTGTCAGTTCCTGATTCATTGCCATTGCAACGTACATCATTTGAAGTGGGAAATATTAGCAAAAGCTGGAAATTGCTCAAGGACATACTACTGGATGCACCCAGACTGACAATCTGGAGAAAGAGGGAAGAAAAAAGTTATTCCAGCCACAAAATCGTGCTGGTTAGAAAGAGATCTGAACAGAAGAGAAACACAAATAGGAAAGTTAATAGCAACATGTGAGGTACAAATTTAAATTAGTGCTGATAAAATGGACAAAAATAAAGAAATTAATGAAAATCCAATAATCAGTGGCATTCAACATGTGGTATATAAAATGTATCAGGAAAAAAAGGAGCTCAAACAACAGGTCTGTGGATATTTAATAAATGTTTTTACTTCATAACAAAGTGGAAGAAACTGACTCAACTCATAGGAGTTGCATGCACTGGAATGCTAATCATCTTTCATGAAGGAGGATTAAAGCCAGGATTTTCTAAAATTAAATGTTCTTAAATCAAAAGGACCAAATAACTTACCCCAAAGGGTCCTAAAGGATTGCTGAAATTGATATGTTAGGAGTAAACACACTGGCATTTTCCCTGGCTTTGATATATTCTCACTTTTCCAAGGTTGTAAAAGAAGGAGAGGATCTACCAAGGAACTGCTACGTTGCTTCTCTGCCCAAGCAAAATAATGGAACATATTCTTTATAAAAGAGATTATGAGAGTAATACAGAACTAGCACAGGAGGATAGTGTTTCACAGAGCACAGATCTTGTCAAACAAACCCTTTCTGTTTTGGAGAAGATGACATTACTTGTTGATAAAGGCAACCGTGTTGACTGATGCTGTTTATTTGAAATTCTCCTAAGTGTTTGGCTTGGTACTACATGAAATCTTAACTCAAATATTTATACAGAAATAAGCAGACACACCTAAGACTAAAAATATGGCTCTCTTATGATCTCTGCAATGTTAGTATTTTTACCAATGTGATGGTGTGAGCAGCAGGGCAGATACCAAAGCAAGTGACAAGGCTATGACAGGTGATGCTGACAGCAGGTTGGTGTGGTGATTTCAGGACTGAAGAAGCTGAAAAGATATTCACCCCTGTTTGTGTCATCCATGGCAAAGATACCTGAGAGAGGGGGGCACCATTTGATGATGCTCACAAGTAGCAGAGGAAAGCCTAAGGTTCTCTCATTTTTGACACTGTGTATGAACCAGTGACTCCCAATAAGAAAGTGACTAAACTTGGTCTGACTTACCCAAGGTTGTAGGATCATCATCACTTGATGTATTTGCAATGACACTTGTCTGTGTTTAGGACAAGAGGAAATGGGCTTAAGTTGAGCCAGGGGAGGTTTAGGGTGGATATTGGGAAAAATTCCTTTATTGAGAGACTTGTGAGGTTTTAGAACAGGCTGCCCAGGGAGGAGGTGGAATATTTTTTAATCATAATTTTTCATATTAGTAAAAGAACCCAATTCCACCAGGCCACTGTTCAAATGTTTCTGGAGTAAAAATGCTTATCCTATGTAGCCTTCAAGAAAATAAAACAGTGCTAGAACCAAACAGTCAATGTACATATGCCTGGGGTCACTGCCATGCACTCAAATAGCATCCCACTGCTGTCACTCCCTCTCTCCTGGGAATCTGCAGAGCTACAGATTAGGCAGCCTGGATAATAAATAGGCTAATACAACTTCCTGATCATCAAAGAAAAAGAAAAGAAAGTTGCTTGATGAGACAGTTTAATTAATTTATTATTTTCTGCTTACATATTTAATAGATTTCTGCTCTCTTGTTTCAGATTCATAAACACCTGCACTGGACCAGTGAAATGAGACTGTAACCAAGTCCTGGTAGTGACTCTGCATGGACAGCCAATGACATGGCTCACTCAGCAGGTAGGTGTGAGCCAGGTATGTTCCATGGCATGACCTGCCTCTTGATGGATGCTGCTCCAGGCTGGGCTGCTTTGCAGCATCCTCCCATCCATCCATGTGTCCATCTCCCCCCTCATGAGAGCAAGACACTGCTGCCCTGACAGGACAGAACAAACAGTTGAGGAGACAGTGAGACCCATTTCTGCTCTGCTGCTGGACAGTCTGCACACCATCTGAGGTCACAGATCTTGATTGAAAAACAGTAAGAGTCTCAATTTCCACTGACTTTAACTGGCCACAGTTTTGCACACATCATTTTAAGTGTAACACTCAGGCAGAACTTCTTTTCCATTCTTTTCTTCAATAACATTTAAAAGAGGTTCAACCTGCCTATGTAGGTCAAAGAAGATTTGTTTCAGTTCCTAAAGCTTAATAAAGTGCTACTAAATTCTAAATCAACTATTGAAAACATATTTCTTAGCCAGATTTCACAGATGTATAGCATTTAATAACTTAAGAGCTCTTTATTTCCTCTTACTGAATTTCTGTTTTCTTTAATGGTGGGAGCTAATTAACAAGAGCACAATAAAAGTGAAATGGTAACCATTACTTAGTCAGCATTAGCAAACCAGTCACCCTGAAGTGTCATTTTAAACTGCTTAACTTTCTCCATGTGAAGCAGGAAACTGTTATTATTAAGGCAGCCATAGCTTTGTGGAAAGCTTCATTTTTTTAATGTACCTTTTGGTATTATTATATTTTCAATATTAGTTGAAGACATTTAGGAAGGATAACTTTAAGGAGCTGAGAAATCACATCCTTCTGACTTTAGGATCACCCTGTCTGCATGTAGAGCTGTGCAGTTTAAATTTAGATCTGTCCAAGAGATAACTGTTCCTTTAGCTTCAATTTCACATTATTTTTCAAATAGTTATTTAATTACTCTTTTTGTTATGTTCTGCCAGGGTGGATGACCTTAGCTAATAATCAGTTATTTTTTTAATAAATTTACTACCCTGTTTAATTAACTTTTTGTAATACTGTACTTAGAGTTATTGAATGGATTAGCCTGCCACAGCTGATGTGTTTTTCTGCAAAGAAGAAGGTAGAGGAGTGTGGAAAAGCCTTATTGCCATACTGGGGCAAAAAGTTGAAGAGCAGTTTATCCATCAAATCAGAGTTCAAAGCCCAGTGTGTTAATATAGACATAGTGTTTAGAGAAGAAGTGTGAGCCAGTTTCGAGAGGAACAAACACCAAGCTGCTTCATTGATGTTCACTTTGTCTGATGTAAATTTTAATCTAAATGGGAAAGTTTTGCCATCCTCTGTGATGTGTGGTTGGTGCAACCTCACCCCTGGAAGGGCAGAGTGAGTAATTGCCATATGATGCCCAGAAAATGTTTATTTTACAATAAAAATAAAGCAAGTCTGATAGAAGAAAACCATTCCCCCAACACTACTGCCAAAACGGCTGGGAGGATCCTCTGCAACTATCCCCTGCTCTCCCAATCCAGGCAGTGTGGCTTTTTCCCTCTTAATTCACTTCAGCTTTGATTTCAGAAATCCTATCATCATCATAGTGGCCTTGTAAAGAGAGCACAAAAGTGAGCAAAGCCTGCTTTGAATTAGAGAATTACAGAGAAACGCTGCTAGTTAAGAACAATGTGAGCTTGTGATCTTTTTATCTTGGGCTGCTAGGGCAGCTAGATCCCCAGCAACAGCTACAGAGAGTCCAGAGAGTGAGAACAAAGGTCATTTGACCCTTTGGAGCCATCCCCCTACCAAGGAGCTGACCCCAGCCTGCGAGGCACTGCTGGAAGCCACAGCTCACTACAGTTTGTCTGAATTGTGGCTGAGCTCCCTTCTCTGTTCAGCATGGAAAAAATCTCCATTGATCCTATATTGAGGATTTTCAGTTGGTTTGCACCTCCAAAGCAGCACAAATCCTGGTGGTAAAGGCAGAAAATCCAGCTGGCTGCCTGGATATGCAGCAGGTCACCAAGACCAGCTGACCAAAATACTGCACCCAGCTCCATCCTGCCACCCAAGATAGGGTCCCACAGGAGAGCAGCAGCCTCCTGGGACTGATGCCCAGGGATTGAGGGGCATCAATCAGCCTCATTTGAAGAGAAAGTGAATATTCAGAGGCAACCATCATGTGCATATAGTCACCTCTTTCACTCTTCTATTTCATAGGATCACAGAATGGTAGGGGTTAGAAGGGACCTCTGGAAATCACTGAGTCTAACCCCCCTGCCAGAGCAGATTCACCTAGAGCAGGTTGCACAGAATCATGCCCAGGCAAAAGTCTCCAGAGCAGGAGACTCCACAATCTCTCTGGGCAGCCTGTTTCAGGCTCTGGCACCCACACATTAAATAACTTTTTCCTCATGTTGAGGTGAAACTTCCTTTGTTCCAGTTTGTGTCTGTTGCCACTTGTCCCATCACCTGGCACCACTGAAAAGAGACTGGCCTCATCCTCTTGACCCTGCTTTTTAGATATTTATAAGCATTGATAAGATCCCCTCTCAGTCTTCTCTAGACTAAATAGCCCCAGGTCTCTCAGTCTTTCCTCATAAGAGAGATGCTCCAGTCCTTTAATCATCTCCATAGCTCTCTGTTGGACTCTGTCCAGAGTTCCCTGTCTCCCTTGAACTGGTGATCCCAGAACTGGACACTTCCTCTCCTGTAAGCAGATGCTGCAGGTGCTCAAAGGTGCACTTTCAATGAACTTTGTGAAGAAAAAGTATTATGAGAGAGTTCTGCAAGTAAAATATTCTCACAAAGGTGGAACATTTGTAGGATCAACAGAAGTGGCCAGTGTGAGCACATGGCAAGAGTAATGACTAGGTCATGGGACCCTGAAACTCATTTTGTTCTTGAACACTCTCACATCAGAAATATCACTTCATGCTGCCTGACATTATGACATTCCAGTGTCAATGAATACATGGTTTTAAACTGTACAAGTGCTCAAAATATTAATACAATCAAAAAGAACCTGCACCTGTTTTTATAAAAATATTATATAGGCAACTACAGAAAAAAAAAACGCATCTAGTGAGGTTTTTTTATCCACCTTGACTTCTAAAATACATAGAGTTATAAAAATCTGTAAAGCAAGTATGTTCCTTTCTGTTTCACAGTTACCATCAAACAAAATCAGGAAATTATTTTCATATATATTTGTATTGTAAGATTGAACTTGTGTATTAGAAATTATATTTAGGAATTCTCTGAGGTTATATGTAAAATGTCACGGAAATGGTGTGAGCCAGAGTGGATTTGTAGAAAGTAAATTACACTTGACAAACACAATTACTTCTTTTTTTTCTAGGATTAGTATAGAGAACCAGAAGGCATAACTGTAGCTGGATCTCAAGACATACACTGAACATTTCACATGATAAATTAGGGACCAACTTTTCTACGTAGGACTTAGAGCAAAGGAAACAGGAATTAAATCATATGTGGAAGTCATATTTCAGAAAAGAAATAAAAGAGCATGCTTTTGTGAAAAGAAATTCTAGATTTCCCAATATGTGAAGTCCACTTGGCACCTCCTTCAGTTTCCCCACTGTTGAGTAGGGCTGGGAAGCTGGTCCTCATGGACTCATTAGACTCACAGACTTGGTGTCCTTTCATCCACTGCACTGACTCCACATTATGGACACAGGTGGGATCCATCCTTCCATGTACCAAATGATTTACCCAATAATTTTCACCTTGTTTCTCAGCTAAACTATTTCTTATATTCCAAGTTTGCTCAATAAATAGTTTTCGACCTATTACAAGTTTGTGTCCCATTCAGAAGCAACTTTTATCTCTAAATGTGAAGAGGATAAACTAAAAGAGTCCTAAAGAAACAAAACTAAACCTACAAAACATTTATGAAGTCTATAATCAAATCAAGCCCTAACAAATAATTCTGAGGCACTTGAAAGCTTGCATGCATCTGACTTTTTCTTTCCCCAGCTAGACCAATAAAAGAGACTTTGCAGATAAAACCTTTGCACAACACTGGTTTTTAAAGTTCAGTCAACCCAGCCTTTTTCTGTACAAAGAAATACTAAACCCCACCATCATTCAATTGTAGTGGCACTCTTTCTAACTGATGATTGCTCTTGTTGCTGAATCTAACAATAAACATTTGCTCATCAAAGGCTGCTCAGCCATCTGCTTCCAGACATTATTTCCAGTTAAAACGTTGCTCTCAGAAAATAAGAGAATTTGCATGTGTGCAGTACAAAGACAAACACGTGTGTATGTGTGAGCTGTGCTCTAGCAAGTTACATGTGTATAAAGCAATAAATATGTATTTACTGACACAGTATCCGACTTCAGCCCAGGCAAGACTGAGAGAGCACAGATGTTGTTTAGCACCTGAGCCGTGAGCAGAATGCCGTCCTGAGGCTGCCCTGCTCCCCATGGAGAGTCACTCCAATCCAATTTATAAAGAGCTAATTAGGAATGGAAATGGATTCACTCTGCTTTGTGGGGTTGGCAAGAAGCTTCAACATTAATCCCATTGATACCACCAAGTGCATTCACCAGAGTTACTCTCATGGGCCAAAATCTGCTTCTCTCCTGGAAATCTGTGGCTTGATGCATCTGTTCACTTGAGGAGCAGCAGCAGCTGCTATCCCAAACCAGAGGCTGAAACAGTCCTAGCAGTGGGCAACCCTATGTCCTAGGCAAAGAATGTGTGCATTACTATCTCCCTGCATGCATTACCATCAAGCTTTCTGTTCTGCACACAGCAGCACAACGATGGTGGCTCAGGTGATGTCCAAAGGAAACAGCAAAGAGCACTGTGTGGCCATCTCTCAGAAGCTCTGATTTAATGCCTAGTGCACTTAAGAGTTAATTTTGTGGTGTCCTCCAAGGCCCACCCTGTAAGACTATACTGCTAATGTATGAGGTGAAGGCTTTATGCCACCTCTGAACATCTCAATTACTGACTGGGTAAACAGGGCCAGGAACAGGGTTAGAGCTAGCACTGTCATTACTGTGACTTTCTTCAGGGACAAAAAAGGAAGAGGGATTACGGGTGGTATGAGGACCTTCTGTGGTGTCCCAGGCTATGAACTACTGTTCCTCTGTATTTTGTGATAAAATTATGATTTAGAATTACAGTTAGAACCTAAAGCTTATAACTTCAAGTACCATTTGACTTCCTCGAGACATCTCACTTTGAGAGTATATTGTGATTTTTGTAATGAAATGCCTTAAACCAAGGCAGGGAGATTAGGGTAATTTTAAGATACTGCAGCAGGGACGAAGTGTGTTCTTGTGCCTTCTTCATTCTAGGAAGATGAGGACCGGATCTAGATAACCAAAAAGCTGCCTAACCCATACAGTAAATAAAAATACATGGACCAGAGCTCTTGTTCCCATCAAAAATTTTATGTGCTTTGAAGTACTGAAGAGTAATAAACTTTCTGGCTGCATCTGGTTCTGTAAAACCACTTTTCTTCCTCCAGTTTTACTTCAAATCCCTACCCAACCCCAGCCTGAAATGCACTTAAGCAGGAGTTATTTCAGACTCAAATTAAGCTTCTCTTATCAACTGTCTCCACCCTTACTACCTGTAGTGTGCAGGATGGCACATCAAGACCTGGAGCCCAAAGGCAGGGGGTGGGGAGGAGCACCTTCCCTGAAATCATCACAGAAGGGCTTGGGGCTGCCAAACCCCATCCTCCTGAGCTCTGCACTCATAGCAAGAAAAACATGTTTGGCCACTTCTAGGTCTTCATCCCTACTCCCAACAAGAAGTAGCAGCCTGGGATGTACAAGGGCTCTCCATGTACATACAGATAGAAGGGACAGCCTCCAGCCCACCATCAGGTTTTCACCCTCTGCCTTATTCCTTCATTCCTGATGGGACCTTTCCTTGGAATATGAAAGACTCTGGGTTTTGCATACCAAAGTAATGACTTCAGCCTCCAGAGCAGAACTCTTCTTCCCCAAAACCCTATTGCTGTAGAGCAACCTAGGAAAAGTGTTCCTAAATGCATTGGGATCTGTACCCCACAACCAAAGCACTTATGTAGACAGGCCCATGCCCTACCCTACCTGAGTGTCTCTAACTTCTGACCTTTACTGCTTTTTAAAGCAGGATGCAGCAAGAACAGCCCCTCTGGATGCTTTATGTTTTCTCACTGCCTTTAACCACCACCCTGTCAGTAGTAAATCCATTCCAAGACAGCCCCAGCCTTAAGGCCATAAACAAAAAATCTCTCTTACTCTCTGTATGCTGCATAAAACATGGTCTAGATGTTTTATATCCCTGTATCCTAATTGTAATCCCATCCCTAACATCATAACTTCCCAGGGAACCATAAGCTACATTAAAAGCCCTGATTCCCTTTAGTATGAATCTTCTCCCTACCTTTCTGGTCTGTGCAGGATACAGCTAGCAGAACTTGTTTGGCTGCCTCATTTTCTCTAACTCTAGCCTGAAATATATTGTGAAATGTAATTATATAGCAGGAAATAACAACCTTCAGTCCCCGTGTCTTATTGCCCAGGTTTTGCAGGATGCCTCAGTAAAAATGTCTTCAAATACATTAACTTCTGCAATGACAAATCTACCCCCACATTGATGTGTAGCCCATGGGGCCATCCTGTACCTGAAATCAGTTAAGTCAGAGGAGCAAAAGCAGCCAGACAGGTTATTCTTGTCACAACCTGTGGAGACCAGAAAGGCAGGGAGAGAGCTGCTTTTAGTGGGGCACTCACATTATGATTTATAGAAGTGACTGGTCACCTGAGTACATTTGAAGTTAAAGTTGTTTAGGAGTCGAGCCTAAAGCACTTTAGACCATCATTATTGCAGCATCCTGCAGTGGCTGGACAGGGAGATGGGTTGTAAGAGGGGAGTGTAGCACACCAAGCAGAGGGTCTCTTGCTGTTTGAACTGCTACCCAGGTATGATTTAGGTTGGAGTTAGGGTTTAGGTTTAGGGTTTCAAAACAGACAGGCTATTCTTGCTGTATCAGGCAGAGCAGAGAAAGTAAGTGAGCAGACACTTGTTGGTAGGCTAGGTCCTTGTCTAGCACTTTAAGTTATTAGCCTAGTGATCCAGAATCTACTGTATTTCAAGTCATATTTATTGTAATACTTTCCTGGACCCTTATGGTCAGGTACCAAGTAAAGAACACTGAAGCGTTTGAGTTAACTTGAGTAAAAATGTGATGCTGTCCTTTATTTCAGAGGCTGTTTTCTTCATATTTCACTATGGATCCAATCAAGAGCCAAGGAATCTAAAGCATGCAGGAACCTTTTAATCGCTGAATGCCCCAGGGACATGAGAGATGGGATGAGACTGTGTGTGTGGGCATCAAGGCAGAATATTTTCTGTTATTGAAGGGTTTTGTTTCCTGGTTATAATAGGGTTGAAGCTGAAGTTTGGGGTAGCATGTGGGAATTCGCTGCTTTAATAAAAACCTGCTTCTGATGGCATCTGTCTTACAATGTAAATACTGCATTGTTTTGTCTTCAATGGTGCCTCTGATGGCCCTGAACGACACATCAAGGAGCAGCCATCCCCCTGCCACCCCAGCCTCACTGCTGCCTTTGAAGCAGGTGGGTGCTGGCAACCTTCTGAGCAGAGCAAACACAGCAGCACAGGGGAGAGGGGACAGGGTATGTGTCTCCAGCCTTAGACACATCACGAAGTAGGTAGCAACAAATGTCTCCTTACCGTGGTAACCTGGTGAAGCTGTGGTTTTCCTCCCCTCCACCCATGCCTGAGGCTCTCTTGGTCCAACATGGGATGCCCCTCCGGCTTTCTTCCTGGCACAGATGACCACTTCTGTTCTCCTCTCACTGCACGCCTGCCTCTGGACTTGGTAATATGTGTTAAATGTCAATTTCTGGCTCTTGCAGGTCAGCAGGTAACCTTCCTAAGTAAAGGAGCATCCAAATTAAAGACAGGCGTGTTTCAACAAGGGAACTTGATCTGATTCCGAAGGTGAAAGATCAAGTTTATTAACTAAGCCACCCACCTCCCCAGGAATATTACATGAATTAAAACCAGACTTCCTGGTGCTATATTTGCAACCACTGTCAACAGCATAAATTATGTCTAAAGAGTTTTCAGTTGCTCTTCTGAAAAATATGAAAACAACTTCTTTTGATGTAAGGGTTACAAAGTATTTTTATCATGTATGTGGACAATATCCTGTCCTCTACTTACAGATTTGGGCAGTTGCATTAAGCTGTCCCTTACGGGCACAAAGCAGATATACAAAGACTTACAAAATTTATCAATTAAAAGACTTCTTTTGTTGTTTAAATGAGAAACCCTCTTTAAACTGGCCATTCAAAATGAGATAATATGCTCCAGCTACAGTCGTCTCTGAAACCTACTAATAGAATAAAAATGTTATTTAAAAAGCCAGTCTTGAATTACCAGTTCCTTTACAATCACTAAGAGCATTAGATCCAGATAGTTTATGACACTTCTCAAACAAGCACTAAGTGCTAAAAGTCAAAATGAACAGCTGATCTCGAGCATAATCAGTGTTGAAAGTTACTGCAGGGGCCAGAAAGGCTGATGGTTCATTTGCACCACAAAGAGGCATTAACATACCATTCATGATAGACAAAGTTTAAGCTAACGAGGAAGAAATGACCTTCCCTCCAGTAGTCATTCTGATTAGGCATCTTTTCACAGCACTTCCTTGAATGGAGATGAGCATTATTGACTTAATTCAGATCAGGCTGATG
This sequence comes from Ceyx melanurus, assembly GCA_024611195.1. Lineage (NCBI taxonomy): Eukaryota > Metazoa > Chordata > Aves > Coraciiformes > Alcedinidae > Ceyx > Ceyx melanurus. The sequence goes on from JANHGL010016638.1 coordinate 31,725, forward strand.
CAAATCAGAACTAATTCCATTTCACTCAGTGGCATTAGGCTAATACAAATAAGATCCTCATTACATTTTCTGTAATCAAATTACTGCATGTGAGCTTCAGCATGTAATAATTTGTTCTAGGTTCCCCAACAGTGCTTAAAGTAAAAGGTGTAACAATAAATGTAAAGTGCTCCAGAAGAATTAATTTGGTAAGCTGCTTACTATGGCAAGGCTCGTGTATACTTTGTACTTGGCATGGAGTAGAGGCCATAAGATGTGTTGAAAGTTTGCTGGAGAAATAGCCAGCCATCAACAGTAGTTCTGAGGAATCTTGACAAAATTAAAACCAGCAATCTACATTTATTTAGTTATTTAAAAAAAAAAAAAAAAGAAAATTGCTGATCAACCCAACCACAGCTGAGTGAATTGGTCATTGAGTGGATTAATTGTACATGTGTACTTGTGAGTCATCTGAAAACACAGCAAAATCCAGAAATGCATTCATTCATTAGTACTACTCATTATTAATTACAAAAAAATGTCCTTCTATGAAAGCATTTCTCCACTCTACAGTAGCAACAGCATCCTGAGCCATTGAAACCACCTGAATGAGTGCATGTTAGAGACACAAATGAAACACTAGGCTGACCTCCCGAGTCTTTATAAAATCACTTTCCTATTTAATGATAGGTAATTTTGATCCTTATATATAGACTTTGCACTTTTTCATTTGAATGCTACTCTGGGCCCATGTGGCCAGAGCACTGGGCTTACTCAGCAGGCTGCCTTCCTTACAGGCCACCTCCTCAGCTGCTCAAGGTTCACTTTGAGGGAAGCTTTAATCTATGGTGTATGTGTCTCTGATCTTTAATTTCATTTTGGAAACAAGTAATACACAACAAAAATGCACTTGTAGCCTCAGCTCAGGGTGTAGAAGTGTTTATTTTGCAAGCAGATAATAAAAATGACCCTGAGATCTCAGTTCTCATCCTCATGAGGAACTTTCTGAAGTTCTGGTGATGCAGATTGAGGGACACAATGTGGTACTCCAGTGTGTGAGAGCTGTCCATCATACAGGTATGTGCAGACCTATGAAGGTCAACATCAGAACTTTCCAAAATACCCAGAAGTGTTCACATTTCAGACACAGCTGTGTGACACCCTAAGAACTTCAGACTCCCCATTTGCCACACATAAGAACGTGTGGCTCTGAGAGACAAACACCCTTCACTCAAAGAAGCTTGAGCAGCTTCCAACAAGGCTGCGGCTCTCTCCTGGTGCAGAGGGTGAGCTGGCAGCACCAAAACTCACAGCTCCCAGTGGGAACAAGTGAGAGGAACTGGGGTTACAAGGCATCTGTAGCACTGCCTTAAATCGCAGTCAAGGCAAACAAAGGGAAACTGTGGGCAAGCGCCAAGCCCGGCGTCCTGGCAGAGCTGGCCAGGTTCACTGGCGTCGTGGAGGAGCTCTGTCCCCACCCACACGTCACGGACTGGCACCACGGTGTCCCCAAGAAGAATATACCCATTTCTTAATGAGAAATTCAGTGATTTGCCTGATAAGAGAGCAATTATCTGAAGACAATATCATCGTTTGTGGGTAGGAAGCCGCCCTCCGTCACGCCAGGGATGTGACCAAACACAGTCCATGTTTTACTTTGGACTAAGCATTCCCTTTCATCTAGACTGTGGCTTCCTTTCACAACTGTGGCTGGCTTGCATAAAGCCACCTTTCATCTGATTCTCTAATAAATAAGTCTTTAAATTCACATGGGGTCAGTCACTGGTGACTAGAGTATTTTTCTGCAGGAACGTGTCAGAGCAGGTATATAAAACACCTACTACAACATACCCTGAAATCAAGTCAACCCTACCAGGAGTGTATGTGTCACAACAGTGCATCTCAAACACTGCACACTGGCTGTGAGTGCCCTTCTGCCTCATATCACCTCAGCACTGCGCTGCAGAAGTGAGCTGCAGGGAGATCCCAGATACCCAGTTTCTCCCACAGTTGTGCTCAATCCCTGTTTTCTCATAGAGAATGTTTTTAAAGGTGCTTACTTGTCCAGAGGAAAAGGTTAAAACTCAAATTCCCATAAAAATCTCTTTCTAAACCTTTGAAAGTGGGGATAGCTTCTCCTACAGGGAAAGCAATAGCAACTTTAGAGCCTGTTCAGCTGCGTCTGCTGGGAACTCCAGCATGCACCCAACCATGAGCTAATCCAAGCCAAGATGGATCTTTGCCTTCTTCTAGGCTATAGTTAATCATAGATCTTTACATTAGTCAAGAGCAGACCTGCAGACCCTCAGGGTGAAGGGCAACTTCCACTTTCTTCTGGTTTGTCATGCATTTAAGTGATCTGCAGGACTGAGATGGCTTCAGGGTCCTGCAGAACTCAGTCACACCTCGTCATTGTCCAAAAGATATATTTTTGGTCCCTGTGCTACAATGAAGTAGTGGCTCTTCATCTATTTCCAACTATACAGCTCACAAACCTTAAAGAATATAATCCAAATCCTTTTTCTTCCAATGCAGCTATTTAGTCTTTATCATAGAATACAACTATACAGGGGGCTGGAATATACATGACTTTGAAGTGATCTTTAATAAACACATTTACTTTCTGCTGCTTAAGAGAAAAATCCCTACCATCAGATCTTAATCTCTTCCCCTAGAAAACAAAGAACAGATTTTTCAGTGTTGTGCCTGTTTCCTAGCTGCTATTACCAGTGCACTGGCATTAGTTTAGAAAACTGTCCCACTAAGCATGACTATCCTTTTTAAAAAATAATTGCTAGGGGCAACATAGCACAAGCTCAAAGAGGGTAGAGAGGGAGATGGGGAAAGAAGAGAATTGCTTTTGTTTTGATCCACTACTCTCCCAGTCCCTCAAAATCCTCTTTGATTTATCTTCTTAGACTGTTTTCACCATCCTAAACAGCCAGAGTCACAACCTAATTTCTCCTGTGTCAGCAGCAATACTAAAACTTAATAACAGCTCCCAGTTATATCTCTATTGCCTTTTTTATTGTTGTTATTATTATATGCTATAGCATATCTGTGATATAATACTATAGGCTATGGTAGTTGTGCAAACTGCCCTGCAGATATTAACTCTGATACTGGGTTTCCCCTATATATGAATTCCATAGGTTAGAACAACAGGATAATCACAGTTTGGAGCTGCTGCTGCACCCAGTGTGGATAGTTTGGAAGCCACTCCAGCTCTTAAAATATATATTAGCCTGATGTTAAAAATGAGATTGTAGCATAGCTTAGGGTTACAGTATTACAGAGATACTATTATTAGACCCAGGTGGGCAATGCAAATCTAGGAAACTGTGATTAAACATTAAAAAATAGACTAAAAAGGATAAGCCATCCAAAAGCACAATAAAACAGCTAAATAACCCTTCTTAGAGTACTAATATGTGAGAACTGAACAGTTATGACTATCTCTTTGTTTGCAATCTCTAAATTTTTGAGCTGTTTTTTTTCCCTCAATCATCTCAAGAACAAACACAAATGGTGAAAGCTTGCCAAGATGGACACATAACAGGAGAATAATGAGAAGTAAAATTACTCCAAGTGTCTTCAGGAAGGATTAAGCCTGTACACACATAGGATTGCTCCATATACTTAGTTTATAATCCTATTCTCAGGAAGCTGCTGAGAGATATTAGCGGGTGGGAGGGGAAGTACTTCATACTCAAGTGGCTGAATAACGTTTTGCAGCTCTATTGAGGGACACAGCCCAGAGCTGCAATTTATCTATATCAGGGCTGGCAAGCCCTGGGGCTGCTTTTTCACCATTGCACCAGTTAAGCTTTGTGGCAGAGATGCTGAACAGCACCAGTTCCCTACCTAGTAAGAAATGTACAAAAGCAAAAGTAGAAAAGGTCCACGTGCCAAAGATCTTACAGGTCAAGGAAAGATTTGTTTAGAAAAGCAGGTATTTAAAATGAATGAGCAAAGCATTATCTTAAGTGCAGAGACTCTTGTAGCTGTTGGAATCATTAATGTTGCAGGGACTTTTTTCAGTCCAGGAGTCAGCAAAGGCACAGTTAACATGGGGAATCTGAAATAGGCCCCTTTAAGTGAAAACATGCAGACAATCAGCTTCTCAAGTACCCACTAGACAAAAGAGCAGGGGTGCTTGCAGGGATATTGCCAGACTGGCCCCTGCACCTCCTTCTCTTCCTCCTGTGCCAGGGATATGAGGGGAGGTGACCCAGACAGTGGCTCTAGCACTGTCCTCATCCTCTGTGGGAGAAGGAGTCAGCATGGGGCTGCAGCAAAGCTTGGGAAAGCCCCAACCATGACCCTGGTGTGATCATGGCCTGGGAAGAGCTCTGTCTTACACCGTGCACTTACATCACAGTGAGTGAGAAGGGAACCTGGTGCATCTGAGATCACTTTGTGAACATGCAAATTGAAAAATGTTTCCGTATGAGGTAGAGACCCCTCTACTCCCATCAGAATCTCTTCCTCCACCTCACTGCTCTCCTACCAAATCCCTGGAAGTGAGGAAGCACTTTCTGAGACTGATGAAATTCATTACTTTCCAGAACTTTTGGAACCACTGTTTGCATGGGGTTTTTCTAACCGTGTCCACACTTCAGCTTTTGCTGGCATTGTTATTACAGAAGGGGCTGGGAACAACAACATTTTCAAGAATAAAGGAGACTTGGGTTGCAAAAGCATTTCCCACAGCTGCCCAGTTGGTTCAGAGCTGCCTCGGGCTGCAGTTGGGAGACCGTTTTCCGTAACAGAAAACCTTGTTTAAGAAGCTCTTGCCCCTGGCCTGTTGTTTCTGTCCCTGTGCTATATTTCAGCATCTTTTTTTGCTTGCACCAGTGCAACTGTTTGTTAAACCATGCCATAATGCAAAGCATGGAAACAATCCATGAGTTAAGAAACCTGCCAAGGAAAAGTTGTGGGCTTGAGGGGGTAGTTTCTGTCTTCAATATTTCATTTCTGTGTCTGCTCAAGAAACCCTGCAAACAGTAGAGTGGCATGATGAAGGAAAGCAGTGAACATGAAGAAGGGTGGCTTGGAGCAGGGATTTTTTTGTTAAACAGCTTTGTTCTCAGACAGATCATCTATATAACTTCAGTGTGAGATCCCCAAGTGCTGCGGGCTGTGCCCTGCCCTGAGATAGCCCTTCTGCTCATCTGCCCCCCTCTCCTGCCAATTTCCCCCCATAGCAGGTTTGGGAGGGCATGCTCAGCTGCCATGAACTATCTGTCTGCATGCTCAGATGCCATGAACTATCTGTCTTCATCCACTTTCTTTGGAAGGTTTTATGATACTGAGGGTTTATGTTTTTATTTTCACCACTCCCAGTGTTCACATAAAAGTGAAATGGAACTTATGCTTTCACTTTTGTGATATTTTTGTTTTCAAACTCAAACTCTCCACGAAAACCTTAACTCTTCCAGGCCCCCAAGCACAGCCTAATTCCACTGTAGATGATATCTACCTAATGGCCTGAAAAGGAACGTCAGAAGGGTGCCAATAAGAGCTTCTCCTCTGTCATGTCAACAAATCAACCAATAAAGCCATGCAGGCAGGTCTGACAAGGTATTTAAAAAACCCCAAAACAAACACACTTTCAGGGCTTCTTTACATGCAGGATAAAGAAGCAAAAGAATGCAAAATCAGTGTACCTGTTTCCCCCACAGGTCTTCTTTAAAATGCGTATCTTGTCAGTTAGATTGGTGATGATAAGGAAATAGAAAGATGATACTGGCTGGACTGCAGGGAAGTGATAGATTCCACTGCTTATTCACGATGAGTTAATTTGAAAGAGAAAAGCCATCTCTCTGAATGGCCCTCATGATAGTCTTGTGAGAATAAGCTACAGACAGAGTGGAGCCCATCTGGGATTTTACCAGTTAGACTCTCTCAGGGCAAAGACCTTGCATTGCATTAAAATATTAACTTGAAAGACACCGTTTGACTCTTGCAGAAACCATATCGCATGTATTAAACTGGAATTGCATCTAATGTTGTGTCATTTTTACCAGTTACTTCACAACTGTGTATTTTGTTCCTGCATTCAAGACATTAAAGTTCATTAATTTAATTTTATCTTATCAAGCAGCAGCCAAACAGATGCTCAGCAAAGATGAGAAGAAAACAAAAAGCTTTTTCACTCTAAGGACTCTGCTGTACGTCATGGGTGCTTACATGGGCTCACAAATCACTGGTGATAAAATGGATGCCTACTGCAAACCAAAGTCATCAGCCCAAGAAGAGGGAGCTAGAAAACCAACTGTGTGACAGGAGATGGAAGGAGCTTTAAGCCAATTCTTCGTTGTCATTGTCTTATAAAATTGCCATTCTATAGTCATAACTTCTATTATTTATCCACAATTTTGTAGTAGAGCTGCTACAGTGACTGTGAAACAGGTTTATCGTGGAGAAACACAGCAGCAGGTATGCTGGACACTCAGGTTTACAATCCAAGCAGACCTGCAGATATTCACCTTATACAGAACTTCATCATGTTCCTACTCAAGCAGCAGTAATACCCTTCAAAAACCTTCTTGCTTCTTTGGTGTTTTATCAGCAAATGCTGAATAGTTTTTTGGTTTGTTTTTTTTTTGTATTCCTAAGGAAATGGATATTCCTCCGTCCAAAACCCTTAGTAAGAAGAATTCCTGCCCTTATTTAACAGGCTGAAATCTGTACAGAGGGAGTTTTGTCAGGGCATCCACAATGGACTACATATTTCTTGATAGAAATATTTTAAAGAGTGACAGTTAAGTATTTCAGTTAAACTCTATCATTCTAATTGGCATTTAACAATTCAAGAGATCAAAAGCACAAGCACAAAACAGGAAATTTTAATTCTAGGAATGAAATTCACATCAAAGGATGCTGTGCTTCCATTTCTTCACCAGAGCCAAAACAAATGAGATAAATCCAGGCCATTCACTACTCTGCTTTTCCAATGGGATTTATTGATTTTAACAAACTTGGGGCTTTATGACATGACATAGCCTACCAAAAGTTCACCATAAGACTGTACTTAATTTTCTGGTTCTGTCCTTCTCTGTGCATGACCATGGAAGTTTTTAAAAAAAGTACATTTTTACTTTATTACCTAGATAGACAAAATGTCCATCTTACTCCAGTTTCAGGTCTCTGACCATTGCAAGGAGCAGATGTTTCTAGAAAGAATACAACTAGTCATACATAGACCAGTTTTTCCAATGGAGAGGAGTCATAAGATACTTCTTAGGCAAGTTATCCTTAAAGGCTACTGACAACCTACAACATCACTAATCTAGGTTGAGGGAAAAGAAAATGTAGATTTCTCTGGCTTAAGGAAAAGTATAAAATGTACTAACATCTCTTTTAGGGGCTTCCCACATAATTAGGAATAAAAGAATAAAGGCTGGAGTCTTTACACATTATCTCCCAAAGCACACCACAACTAAATGTGCATATTACTTAGGAAGAAATGCCTTGATGCTTCCTGGGAGTGTGGAAGGCAGGCTTGCTCATTTCAGAAGTGGCAGCAATATAACTTAGAAATAGCTTGTCCAATGCCCTGTGTCTTGGCAAGGCACTGATACAGACAGATGACTTCTGGCACCAGGCTATCTCAACCAAAACCAGCTGGGGTATCTTTGCTGAACTTCAGCTGAACTGCATTTAGTTCTCCCATCAAAGCTGTGTTGATAATTTTCATTCAATATTTTTTAGGGAATATTTTGAGAAATACTATATTTTTCTTTCCTTTTTTGTAAATCTGACAGCTAGTATTTTCCTTCACCCATAACATCAATGCCCAGGGGACCCAAAGAACCAGTCAGGAATGCATGAGTCTCTGGCCTTACTTCTCCCATTGGTGCAGGAGTCATGCCATAGCAGGCCAGACATGGGCTGGGCATTAGGAGACCAGGATCTTTGTGTAGCTTGGCACTGACTCATTGTGACCTTGGGAAGCCACTCATTATCTCTCTGCATCACTGTTTCCAGGTGGAAAGTGGAGATAATGTTGTTTACCCATCTTCATAAAGTGGTCTGACTGATGAAGGGTGGAAAAACACTTATAACCATGCTGAAGATGCCAAACCTAGGGAAAATACAGAAATTAACCAGATGTTATTGATGATCTGACTGCTCTTGATAACATCTCTTAGAGTGATGTGATTAGACACAACAGTGGAAGAAAAAGAAGAAAACAGAAGCTAGTAAAATATTGGGGGTGACAACAATGTAAGCAAACAACCTCTAACCTGTAAGAAAATAAAATTTCTGTTTTGCTGTTGGCTTCAAACTTGGCCAGCAAAATGCCAAAGGAAATGTTGAGTAGATGAAGTTTTGTTTGCCTTGAGTGCCTACAGTTCATCCATTTTAATTTAGCAGCATTCACAAGAAGTCATTCTTAGTTTATTCTCCCATCAATTTATTTGAACCAGTATGTCTTTAAAGTCACCCAAATGTAATAAAAGGATATTTTCCAGCATATATTGTTGCAACAAAGAAGAGAACAGTGAAACACATTTTTCCCAAACCATTTACTATTCTCAAGGGAGATATAATTTCCTTTCAAACTGAACTACGTTTCAATTCATAGGACATTTTTATTAGCCATTTTGGACTAAGTAATTGACTCTTTTGGAAGCAGTTCCCTCATTGTTGCAATATCAATTAGTCAACAAAATATCACAAGGTAAAGTGAGAAACTGACAAGATACACATCTGGTCCCACTCGGCATCTTGAATAAAAATGGCCTTTTTTTATTCTTCAGCTGCTCAGCTGACAGTCACAACTTTCCATCACCATATCTAAATGAGCCACAGTTCATTTCTGTGGAACTGCAAAAAATACTGCTATGTGAAAAAGGCAACGAGAGTATTCCCACCCTTTATTCCCTGTAAAACAGGAGGAGGCTACTGTTAAATGGACCTCTTCTGAAAGCAGAGGTGGCAATTCACACTGGATGGTGGAAGGGATGAGTGCTCACTTCAGCATGAATGTCTTACATGTTTTGGGGACAAACCCAGTACATACCCAGTTCTCTTGAGTGGCTGAGGCAGTACTGGGGATTGGATCATCACAGTTGATCACAATGTAGGGGGAACAAAAACCAAGAAGATGAAGGGATTGTAGGCTGAGCTCTTGAGGAGAAACACAGCGAGCAAACAGAAGGTGGAGCCCCTGAATCCACCGGCTACGTACACTGAGTCTGCTTTGTGTAACTGCAACTGCACAAAACCACTGCTACACACTGGGGATTTGGGCACAGAGTGATGTATGGACACTGTGCATTTTGGCTTGGATGCACTTTCATGTTTTGAAAGAACTTACTATACCGGACAGTTAAGGAGTATAGGAAAGTTTGCAGTTAATGACCCACTGGCCAGTACTGCTTGCTTTTCTATTCATTCCTCTTTTGTCAAGGAAAGAGCAAGAGCACGTGCTCGGCACAAAACTAATCTAATCAATACCATGTTTTGAAAGATTAAACTGCCACTTTGTCAGGAAGTATCAGAAAAAGTCATCTGAAAATCTGAAACTACTCTTGGGCAGCGGAGTGCACAAACTACCTATTCCAAAGGGCAGAAAAAAGACAATATTCATTACTGCAGACTGCACTGAATCACTGATATTCGTGTGACGTGATATGACATGACATATGTTACCAGATGAAATCTGATTAGCAGTTTCAAGTACAGTAGCTTTTTAGAGCTGTACTCAAACAATGAGGAAGAATTAAATATCCAGGCAAAGTTTCACAAAGCAAATAATTCCCTTGTAATTGAAACCGTAAGGGCATAGTTTTGGATGCAGTGAATGCTCTGGAGCTCTCTGCTTCATTTGAACACTAGTGATCTTAAGCATATTATAACTGAATATGTTGTACTATATTCTTCACTTGAAAAAAAAATGGCATGGAAAGGCAGGAGAAAAACACATTTCCCTCATCCATCCCATTCTGAATGTGGCATACCAGCAAGCTTTTGGTATGGCAGCATTTATTAATATTACACATCTATATGGGAATCATATCCCACATTTTTATGTTGCAGTCTTAGCCAATGTTTCCTTCTTGTAAAACATCCAAGGTCTCTGGTAGGAGCTTTATTACAAAAGATGCATTGTTTCCACTGAGTTATGTACTAAGAATAATCGAGCAAAACTGTGATATTAACCCTAATGGAAACAACACATCCCTTATTATATTTGCTGTTGATGAAATTTTGTGTTTTGAAGAGCCCCCAAAGAACTATGATTAGCTACAGAAAGGTAGAGAAAATTATATTAATTTCTGTGTCTTCACTTTGCAAGCTGCCTGGTCTTAAAGAGATCCTTAACAGAGACAGAAACTCCAACGACGACTGCAAATCTTTGCCTTTTAGCCCCTTACACAGGGGATGAGATGAGAGCTGGGGAGTGGGGCAATGCAAGTTCTGCAGTAGCATTTTGCTGGCTGGAGACCTGGTAACTGATGGTCTGCAAAGTACACACTGATCACATGAGATTTTTGTTGTTTCCAGGTGCTACATGTCATGAAAATAAACACTTTATAGTTCCCACACATCACTTTATCATTGCTGTGGCTACTTCAGGTATGTTCTGTGATCACAGATAAAATGTTCTGGTCAGTTTTAGGTGGAAAAGCATACAGCAGAACTTAAAAAATAAAGGTGGAAATACTTGTGCTCCTGAATTGCATTTTTTCCCCCAAAATGTATAATGGTGTTAAAGAACTTAATCAGGAGTATAGACAGGAAAACAATGTGAACAGGGAAAATGTGATCACACAACTACTCCCTGGGCAGAGCTGCCCAGTGTGGGATCTACACAGTGCAAGTGCTGCAGCCTGGGCAGGTCGAAGTGCCAGGAATGGAAGGCAAAATCACTTATTTTCTCCCACACAGGTCATTAAAAAATGATGAGACTTAATGAGATTTCAGATAATACATGTTATTACACTGTTTGCTAGCTTAAAACAATAAAGGTACATTGCATGTCCACATAAAACTCTTAGCATGAACTCATTTGTGCTGACAGAGCCCAAAGCTGGCTGCAGAAGGTATCTCTCCTTGCTCAGAAGAGCAGAAACTGCCATTTTGTCAGTGTTCTGGGAGGCAGAAGAACATAAATAAGAAGTTGTGTTCCCCTTCATGAGTTAAACACATATATATATATGTAAATAAAATATACTAAGACTTTACTCTTTGTGTCAGGCTAATCAGATTGCAGTTTAAGGAGATAGTTCCTTTGTATTCAAAAAGGAAATGGATGTTAAATAATAATTTGGATTTACCCAAATCATACACTATCTTACTGTAAAAACTGCAGCTGAAATCCAGTTCTCAGCTTCTCCAGTTCTCTGTGAAGGTATAAAAAAACCCATTATTTTTGAGTACAGAGCAAATATTCATTTGCATAAGGATTAGAAAATATTTCAGTGGCATGCTTTTCTAGTGAATTACTTTTTTTCTCTCTCATTGTTGCACTATAACTTGCACAACTGCTCCACACCATGTAATGAGTTCTAAAAAACCCATGTCACACAGAACCTATGACACATAGCATTATATGAAAATAATATGAATTATCTGAATTGCGTTAGGCTAGAACTGATTAAACAAAGTATTTGTTACCACAATATACATAATTATTAATAACTTGTGACGTTGCCTTTCCTGTAGAGAGCTTGTAAAAAGAGGGTGATTTTAGAATGAAAAGTACACCTGGGCAATAACTGAATTATGTTGTACAGAGAACTGTTCACAGTGACTTTGGGGTAAAATGAGAACAGATTTTTAAATGCTGCAGTGGCAGGAAAAGATGAGTTGAAAACTCTAGCTTGACCAGTCTGCAATTTTCTAGGCTTAATGCAACCCACACCAGTTCTGGAGACCTTCACATAGTCCCTTCACAACAGACAGGACAGGCAGTGGTGAGGGAGATGCCCTCCCACTCCAAGCCTGCTGTAGCAGCAGTTGTGCTAGGAAGCAGCCTTTGAAGAAATTCCCTTTTCAGGGAGGGAGGTTGTGTTGAAACATTTCTGCACATAACGTGACTGTTCACCAAGGACAGAACAGAACTGCCAGCAAATCCCATGACCTCTGCCCAAGCCCAGCCTGATATCCCAGTGCAGTCTGTGCAAATAACAGAACAACTATAATCTCAAGGCAGCTCTGAGACAGGGTTCCCTGTATGGCCAAACTAATACACTGGTCTGAGGTTTCTTTGGGCTGATAATTAGGGAGAGGGAAATGATAGAGAGAGTCCAACAGAGGCTACAAAAATGATGAAGGGACTGGAACATCTCTCTGATGAGGAAAGGCTGAGAGCCCTGGGGCTGTTTAGCCTGCAGAAGAGATGCCTGAGAGGAGATCTTATGGATGTTTACAAGTAACTGCAGGGTGGGCATGCAGCAGAAGGAGCCAGGCTCTGGTCAGTGGCACCCTGTGATAGGATGAGAAGTGATGGGCACAAGGTGAAACATGGGAAGTTCCACATCAACATGAGAAACTTCTTCCCTATGAGAGTGACAGAGCCTGGCCCAGGCTGCCCAGAGAGGCTGTGGAGTCTCCTTCTCTAGGCACTTTCCAGACCTGCCTGGATCTGTTCCTGTGTGACCTGGCTAGGGTGACCCTGCTCTGGCAGGGGGTTTGACTCAATGATCTCCAGAGGTCCCTTCCAACCCCTACTATTACATGATTCTATGATTCTATGATTCTTATGTAAGGCAGTAAATAGCACTACAGCAATTTTCACTTTTCAGGCTGCAAAACCACTGAAATGCACCCAAAGAAGGGCAGTCCCACCTGCTGATTCTAACTTGGCTAAGAAGTTGGCTGAGATCTCCCTCTACCTGGGTGAGGTGCAGACATGTTTCAGCAGGAAAGGCAATTTGGGCTCTACCATGGCTTTCTCCTGCCCTGCTCTGCTCTGCCGTGCACAAACCAGGGCTATTATGGAGAGAGAAGTGGGGCAGACAGGACTATGCAGGCAGAGATGAACAATGCCTTAAGAAGAACAAAAGCAATTTCAAATCCCACCAGTTTGTCAGATTACTTAAGACATTTGACTGAATGTCAAAAATGTTTCAATGAATCGTTTCTCCACCCGGATCTTATTTCTAGGCCCTCTTTTGAAAAAAAAAAAAAAAAAAAAAAAAAAAAAAAAAATTATAAATTAACCACGTAATTTCAGAATTTGTCAAATCTCAAATATGTGTTTATAATTCCATTGTGCTAACGTAACCCAAAGCAATAAGGCTTTGAGCTGGTTAACCTGAATCTAGAGAAGGACCTTTCCAAATCCATTTAGGACAAAACTTAATACCTCACGTCCAGCTTCTGGAGTCTTCCTAATGCCCCTGTTATGCCCTGATTTTTTCACAGATGACTGCAGGCATGTCTCCCACACCTCTTTGCTCCATGTCTAGCACCTCCAATCGCCTTTCTTCCAACTGGAATTGGTCTGCTGGGAGCTGACTTAAATAAAGTGTGTGATGCCATGTGTGCCATAAAGAAGCATGACAATGTGATTCACATGCTGCCTACAGATTTTCCACAATCTCTTTGCATTTCAGGGCTTCTACTCCTTCATATCATTTGAAGGAACTCTCGGAATAATGATTTGGCGTGTGTAACTGGTTTTTCCATTTCTGTCATTAAAGCTGCTTTCCGGGCCATGCTGAAAAATACAACAAAAGACTTTCCCACATCGCAAATCACTGTAGTACTTGGTGTGCACTATATCAATAAAAAGATTAGCTTACTTATAGGAAAAGGATGACAAAGTCCACAATTGTCCAAGCCATGAGAAAAATGAGGTTCTGTTTCAACTAAACCAGCTAGTAACAATGTCATATTTTAACCCTCAGCTCCTCAGGTACAGTATGAGGCTCACAAGTGGATTTTATCTTACATGCAGCATTAAATTAGTGCCATTAACCTTGTGGGTCAGTCCTTTGAAGTCAAGCAGGCATTTTGTGATTGATTTCCATGGAGCCAGGATTTAATATTTATTTCCACTGACTATTTATTTCAAAGCATTGGGAAAATTTTCTGCTTAGAAGCCCAGAAAAGAAATGTGAAACAGAAGGATGTGGGAAGAGGGATCTCTCCCTTCGTGTGAATACAGCATCTTCCAGTACCATCCTAACTGACAGTAATCTATGCAGGCTCTGAGGAAGCCCTACAGGGACCAGCAGAAGTATTTAAAATACGCACAGAAATCAATTCTAATGGATTTCCAGGAGTGGAAAAAGAAAGCAACAGGCAGAAAAATTACTCAAGTGAAGCTGAAGCAAACAGAGACAGTGCTGGGGGAGGGCAGAAGAAGCAATTCCCATGAAGATCTCAAAACTCAGGCTTTTAAAGTTCATTGGAATAAAAACTGACTGAGCCAGGTAGAGGAATTTGAGAGAGGTAATTCCTATTCTGTTCCCATTCACTGGAAAAGGAAAAGCACCAGGCTTCCTGATTTTATTAGTTACGCATTTTAAAGAGTGCCAAGAGTTGATAGCAGATTTCCAAATGCCCTGGCTTCTGTCAAGAGAAAATCATATTCTGTAAAAACAGAAAGAGCTAGCAGTGAAAAAAATGTATCAAAAGCAGGGAAAAGGTACCTGGCCAGGGACTGGTGACAGTGAATTGCACACTAAGGAGCCACTGGTGAAGTGTTTTCCTGGAGTGCAGAATGGGGGAACCATAGCAAACCACAGGGTGATGGACATGATTTACCAACATGTAGGAAAGGGCCCTGCACTGAGATGGTGCTCAGCAAGCACAAGACAAAAAGGTGGTTCTTTCCAGTGGGTATTAATAAAAAAAAACCAACTCTACTCAAAATGCTCAGGACTTGGACTAGATTACCTTTACAGGTCCCTTCCAACTCAATTCATTCTATGATCCTATTATTTTGTGACCATACTGGAGACCAAGAAGTCATGCCTCCCCTATGTGAGTCCTGTCCAAGCAAGTTAAACAGCAGATCCAACCAACTCAAAGAAGTCACCCAAATTCTTATTTTTGAATATAATAAGAGAAAGACCTGTTTCCAGTGAGCATGTAAGAAAGCCTTACAGGATGCTCAAGAGAGTTTGTATACAGTCTTCTCTGCCTTCTAAAGGAAAACAATTTTACAGCCCTTTTTCTCTGGTATTTCCATAGCCCCTGGGCTCATTTTTAATTTATAACTGAGGACTTGAATTTGCTGGGAAGGGTCAAATTATAAATTCTTATTTCTCTGCACATTTCCTTCCAGGCAGTCTACAAAACCCCAAGTGCTATTCATTGTTTGAATGAGAAGAAAAAGGAACAGCATTTCAGCTGCCTGTGGGGAATCCTCACTATGTAACAAAATGCACTACACAGCACAAGGCTCTCAGGTTCCTTGCTTTTTTGTTTATAAATGTGAAAATGAATTATTTTTTTCCTTAAGGTGCATTTCTCCACTACAGGTACAGTGGTCAGATGAAGCCCCAGGCTCTCAGAGTGATGATCACAAATGTTAAAGAGTTAACCTAGGGTTGTCATGTTTCGTGTCTGCCCAGTATAATTTGGGATCTGATTTGTTGATGTTTCCAAGCTCTTAGCCATTTATTTATGTAAATATATAGAGATAATA
>JANHGL010016639.1:0-25732 GCA_024611195.1 Ceyx melanurus
AACCTTTAAATTAAATAATAATAAATTATTAAATAAAATACAATTAAATAAATAAACTTCACAGCTTTTTGTAATATTTGAATGGAAATATGATTTCCTGAGCAACTCTGATAGTCATTTCACTGTTTGTTTGTTGTTTGTTTTTTCTAACTAGTTTAGAAGATAATGTACAAAAAAAAAAAGTGAGGACACTGTGGGTTTTATTTTGATATTTCTGTAGGTTGTCTTGTGAGGCAGATAGAATGGGTCCAATGTATTAATGGACTCAATGGGACATCTGCAACATGTAAGGGACACTCCTGCCATTAGAGCAGCAGAGGGTCATTGAACTGATTGAATGGCCACATTGTCACAGGAGATAGCAGTAAGAAATGCTGAGAGCTGCAGCAATGAATCTGACACAAATATTCATTTCAAGAACAGAGCTGTAGGTCACACGAGAAAATAAAGGTGAGCAATTTACATAGCCTTGTCTATAATTAAAGCTTCACTGAGTTATTAGGTAAAGAATAAGAAAACACAGATATAAGAGACACACTGCTTGGCAAAATTTGTTCTTTTTGTTTCAAGTTAGCTAATGACCACTGAGAAAAAAATTGACATTTGCAAGTCATCTAATGTAGAGGTAGAAACAGGTGTTACATTTCATTATTTCTGAACATTAAATGACAGATACAAATCAGCCATAATTATTGTTGAAGGCATGGGTGTCCTTAAGTTTAGCCTTGGATTAAGTAATATTCCACCTTGACCAATGTGAGCTGGAACAGACTCAAGTAAGACTCATTGATATTAATCAAGTATTCTTTGAGCTAATGCATAAAGAACACTGTCCTGCCTGTGCCCTTCTCAAGTGCATCACTGTTACTGATTTTACTGCCCTTGGGAAACTAAGAGTTCTAAAACCTATGCAAGGGCAGTACAGTGATCAACAGAGGTTTTTGAGTCTCAAGTTTTCATCAGATCCATTTGGAGTCCAATAGGATTTACATGCCATCTGCTTGGCCCTGAAAGGGCAGCCCCTGGTATCGAGTGCTGCTGCCAGGTCCCCTGTGCCAAAAGAAGATCCCACATTGAAATTGTGGGATCGACAATTCATTGTTGCTGGAATAGGGAAAATACATGGGTCTCAAAGAACAGTTCATGCTGTATTTACTTTTGTTACAAGGGCAAAAAGTAGTGATAAACCACAAAGCTATTATTTTCTCTGATCTAATATCCTGCAACTTACAAGAAATGGGATTTTTTTTTCCTGCTCTGTGAGGATGAAATCCTTACTTTAAACATTTTTACATTGGGTTTCAGAATTACTTGTTTAGATCTTAAGGTAATTGTACAATAATTGTTACCTAGTTTACAACACTTTCTTTTCAGACATGATTTGGAAATAAGCTGGTTCAAAAAACAACAGTAGAAACCAGCTAAACTTAGAAAACTAGCACAGACTAAAGGTATTTTACCTTGTAACATGCTAGATCTAGAAAAGCCCATTTTAACGCCACAAGTAACCCTGAAATTTCAGCTTTCTAGTAGCATAAAATACTAACCTATCACAGAAAGTTAGGGGTTGGAAGGGACCTAGAAGATCACCTAATCCAACCCCCCTGCCAGAGCAGGATCACCTAGACTAAGTCACCCAGAAACACATCCAGGTGGGTTTTGAATGTCTCCAGAGGAGACTCCACAACCTCCCTGGGCATTCCGTTCCAGAGCTCTGTCACCCTCACTGGGAATGTTTTTCCTTGTATTTACCCTAAACCTCTTGTGCTCCGACTTACTCTCACTCAGTTGTTCATTCGATTCACCTGGCTACACGACACGGAGATAAATTGCCGGCAGCTGCGAGTCGGGGGCTTGCTTGTTCTTTCAAGCGCGGGGAGGGGCAGAGGGGGGAAGGTGTGCCGGAGCTCTCGCGGGTTATTTAAACGCGGTAGAAGGGGAAGCCGCCTGATCGCTGTGGCTACAGAGCAGGGAGGCCTTCCCGCTCTTCGACGCCTAACAGTCCCCGCGCCCACACCGTCCCCTCGGAAACAAGATGGGTGAGCTCTTGGGATGGTGCGGGCGGAACCAGCACCACCCGCCGCTGATCAGGTAATAAGAAATTCTGGGACGGCAGCGAACTGTCCAGTCATCAACAGTTCTTGATTGTCAGTGCTCCGGGGCAGATGTTGGCAGCTGATTTGTACACATTCGGCGGGTGAGGTAAGATCAGTACGGTCTCGACCGGGCAGAAAGTTGTGCATTCAGCAGTTCCTACAGCAGACATGGGAACTCAGATGGAGTTCCGACACAAACATGCAGCCACCCAGACTGCAGGGAATGCTAGAGCCTTTCAGTGGCAGTTACCAGAGCTGCTGTGTGCGCTGCAAGCAGGTTCAGTCTAGATGGTTTTCATGCTGTTAGTGAAACAGAAAATATTATTCAGCTTTATAACACCAGAACACATTAGAAAACTAAGGGATTCATTCCTTATTTCTGAGATTAGATCATAAATACCTTGTCCAAACACAAGTAATATGACAGAAAAGGATAAGCACCTTTTCTTATTTAGTATTTTAGTTGTATTTTAAGAAATAAAATTACATCTGTGAAAAGAAAAAATCATTATGTACTTTCTGTACGCACTACACAGACTGCAAAAATCATAATATACAATGTTTTGCTCAAGGTCACAAAAAGTTTTCTGACAAACACCTGGTTAACAGTGGATAGTCTTGAAAATATTCATGAAAGCAAAGTGTTTAACCATTGAGAGTGTCTGTTATCTCAATGTGTGCAGATATTTGCAGACACTGACTAATGAAAAATAAAATCTTGATGTGGTCAGAGAACCATTGCCATAAAACAGTAGTACAAACAAGAGGATTTCAGTTTCCTTGTATTAGTAAGACTAGACCCTAAACACATATCTATATCACAAGTTACTCCAGGTCAGTTACAGAAGAAGCTACTGAAATAGCACAGAGACAATACAAATTTACAGGCAATTCAAAGAAATTTTAAAGAGGTTATAATCATGGGTAATAATGAATTTTCTACTACACAGTAAATATTTCTGTAAAGAGTATTCTTTTGTAGTAAATTCCATTTTTAAAAAAGCTCTATTTTCTGTGGTCTGTGGTACATTTTGAGGTAATATATCAAGTTCAGACACATCAGTAAAGCTGACTAGTGCATACAAAAACCCCCTGAAACTGCTGCTTGCTTTCAACTCTTGTCAATGTCTCATAAATAACTACACAGCCACAGATCTGCCATCAGTAAAATGACTGTATTCTGAATAGTCTTCATATGAGTGAATCAATTGCCAGTTTAAATTCCCCTTATTTCATCATTGTTATAAACTATGGAAGTAACACCAAATTAAAATGTGATGCAACTGAATTATTTTATTTCTAATGCCTTGTAGATTGTCTTGTTTGTTTGTTTTTTTAATAGATTACTCTTATAGGAATGTGTAAGTATTCCTCTAATGGTATTGTATTTGCTACAACTTTGTGATAAGAGTGCAATGCTAGATTTCTCCTGATGGCTTCAGTAAAGGCTTGGATGAAGCCCTGAGCATGATGTCCTCCCTCCCTGAGGTTCTCACCCAGTGGAGTTTCCTCCTCATTCAGCACAGCAGTCAGGAAACCACCCTCAAGAAAAAAACCAAAACACTACAAAACCAAACAAGCAATCTAAAAAAAACAACAACAAAACCCCACAAACAAAACAACAACAAAAAACCCAAACAAACAGAAAAATAACAAAATCTAAACACCACAATGAGAAACAGCAAAGCAGTACCATCACATTAGTATTTCTTGCACAGCACTGTTTCCTGAGGAACTTTGAAAGAAGTCTTAATTAATTGATTGGAGAGGGGCAATGAATATTAATAACTTTGGAGCAAGGATAAACAAATTCTCTGCACTAGATACTCTAAGGTAGAGTCAAATTTTGCATTGAAGATGAGAGAATCTCTACAGGCAGTACTCCAGTTTGCACTGTGAGGAATAGAAAACATACCTTTATCAAAGTCAGACTATGTGAAAAAAGGGGTTTTGGAAAAAAAAAAAAAAAAAGCCCTGAGATGGTAAAGCTACAAAGTGACTTGGTAAATAAATTGTCCAAAGGCCTTTTCGCTGTCACATTTTGTTTCTTCTCATGGTTCATTAATTCTTTGCACTTGCTTTGCAGGTGGGCAAGAAGAAATACCACTCCTGGGAGATGCAAAGTTTCACAAGGTTTGAGAGCTACCCTGTTTTTATCATTGACACGTTATGAGGACCTAATTCTGCTTGTAGGTAGATAACATTGCCATAATTAGGCTTCTCAGATTTTCTGTTGTGAAAGAAAAGCAGAAAATAATGGAAAGTCTGCTTTTCTTGGAAAAAAAGAAATCAAAGATGATATTTCAGTATAGGAAAATAAAAAATATTAAAAAAAGAAAACCAGGAGAAGCAAAATTAAATTGAAAAGTGCTATGTAGTGGTGGATAGACAAGGAGTCATTTGAATATGTAAAGCATAAAGCATTCAATAATACATTGGTAGCTGGATTCTAAGGCAAAAGGGAAAAATCAATGCCAAAGTTGCTGAGGAAATACAAAATCAGGCAATTATATGACAGTTCTTTTTGACTCAAAAGGCAAATCAGCTGACTTGTACTCAACACTCTTGCAAAAAGGCTCTACTAGGAAACTCGGTTGCATATGCATTTACTTTGTGATTATTGTAGTATGTATACTTATATATAATCACAATTATTATTTTTATGGCAGTAACTCTCAATTGCCAGATGAAGGTACAGTTCTGGTTGTTTTGCTATGTGAGGGCTGCACTTGAGGAGGAGGAGGAGGAAATGAGGAGTTTCTATTGCTATTCTTGAAACAAGTAATAGTGTGACAAAACACAGCTCTAGCATCTGAGTGAATGTGGACTTGAATTAAATAATGGATTTGACTCCAGGCTTTTAGAGACCTAGTCAGGGATTATATTTAATGGAGAAAAGAATCTTGCTGTTAATTTTATTAGTCCAATTATATATGGGATTTATAAATATATATTATACATTATACATGTCCCATTGCTTTGTTATTTTGGTCTCTCCTCACAAAGTTCCTCCCTTTTTATTTAGACACATGACACAGTAGCTCCTTAGCATATATGTTAACATCAACAAATTTAACAGAAATTTATGTAGTTGCAGGGTTGGGGTTTTTTTGTAACTGACGAGATTAAGGAAAGTTCTAGAGAACTGAGAAACTTCTGTGATTATTATCTCCTCTGTGTTGGCAAGAAAGGAAGAGAATTTATAGCAAATTGTCTAGTACAGATGGTCTTTATCACTAGTGATAATGTTGGAATCTGCTCTTTTGGCTGGGGTGGAAGCAAAGGTGGGCTTCCCAAAACAGCAGGAGGCATGCATACAAACTCACATAGACCACAGAGTTCCCACTGAGAAATCAATGAAAACTAATTAATTGGATTTTCCTGGATGGTCTTAGAATGACTGAGGTTTTTTTGTTTTGGTTTAGTTGTTTTTTTGTTGTTGTTTTTTTCACTGTCAATACTGCTCTGAGAGCAGCAGAGTTGCCCAGTCAATAAAGAGTTGACTACTCACAAACTGTTCAAAAATACAGCAGGTCACAGATACTACAATACCCATATTATTTTTTAATTAAATTGTAACACAATATTTCAAGGCATATATCTATTACATTTGTAAGGGTATGAATGCAAATGCATAGCCCTGACTTCAGGTGGAGTAAATGATTTCAAGGTGAACAGGCATACCCAGCTGAGTATCTATGCCATGTCTTTGTCTCTGATGAAATACCTGCTGCTGAGGATTTAAGAAAATATTTGTGTTATTTTTTTCTTCTTTGTTCAAAAACTAGGCACAGTTGTCTCTTAAACTCTCATAGCAATAAATTTTCAAGCCTATTGAGATGGTTGTCTAGAAATAATGCTGTCTGAGGTACATTTTACAGAACTTATTGCTGCCATTTATCAAGTATTCTTGTCTAATAATTGCTTCATTTGAATTCTTTCTGCCTGCATGCAAATAATAGATCAATTTGCAAGCCCTGACTAGAAATCCATAACATGTGAGGGAAGGAAGAGATGTCTCTTTTGCTCTGTCTATACTCATATTATGTAATTTGTTAATCTCCATGTCAGTTTGGATTATAAAAAGGGTTAGGATTATGGGTGGAAAAATCCACGTTTCATTATTGGCATTTCCACTGGAAAAGCCACTGCATAAGCTTATAAGAAGTACAAAATCATTATTCAATTATTTAATATTTTAATTACTTTTTCATCCTGTAAATTACACTTGTTTATATATGTATAACTTCTAACATGTCTTATACATATGGTTAGTTTCAGCACTGAACACTCACCCCAGAATTTAAAAGGCAGTATCTTTATCTAATGTGTACCATGCCATCTCTTTCTGCTAAAGCTCTACCTGCCTCATTTGTTTCATAAAGACAAATTCATGTATGTGTCTGACTTGAATATAATGGCAATGTCCCAATAATCAGAAAGGAAAATTAAGGAACATTTTCCCTCTTCTGCCTATACCACAGCCTAAAATAACTTATAGAGTCATTGATTTAATCTTTTAAGTGAGGCTGGGTTTTGGACAGCTTCAAAACAGGCTTTCAGCAGAAATACTGAAAAGTTCAGCTGGTACCTTATATTGGTATTGCTTTCCTAGGTTTTATTTTTTCTTAAATGGCTTATTTTCTTTTAAATATGACAGAACTTTCTATAAGATAACTTTTCAATGCTGTAATAAACATGCTTGATCAATACATTCTCGCTTTGATGCACAGTTAGTGTAGTCTAGCATCAGAATGCTCAATTGACATTCCTGCATGTGTAGGTTGGAGGAGAGCAGACTGTTAGGCAGTATATTAAGTACAAAGCTTTTCTAAATGCATCTAATTTACAAAATTTATTTTAAAAGACCTTAGAAATTATGTTTCTAACCTGCTTAAATTTGTCCAATTTCTATCAAACTGAAATGAAGTGCAAGGTGAGGGGGAAACCAAACTACAAAAATAATTGGATTGTGTATTTTCTCTTAGACAACAGACAAACGACGTTTCCATTCATTAGAAATGGTGACTAATCCAATATCTGCTTCTACTGCTTACTACAGGGAAGTGTCTGGGAGAAGTTCTATGGCAGACTTCGATACCTTGGTGTCTGTTCTTCATCTTTAGGTTGTAGGGAAAGAATATATTCTAGTTGCTTGAGAAATGCACAAAAGAGGAATTGATGTTTAACCTATCTGAAACTTCCTGTGCAACCAGAATCAATCAGAAAATGGAAATACACTCACTTGCAGAGGTAGGAATTATATAATAATAGAATCTATATCATGCAGAGCAATGCCAATTATAAATCATTATGTACAACACAGCATGCAATTACTCAGCACACAGACCATGACAAAACATGCCTTTGAAGTGGAGGACCAATTGTATTATCTGTAATTTGACAACACAGAGTGCAATGCCAGCCCTCAGAACACTGCACACTTTATGTTCAGATTTTTTAAAAAATCTCAATTGTAGTAGATCTAGAATTATTATTTTTGAGAAAAAAAGTGGGATTTTTTTTTCAAATGTTATTTCTGAAAGAAGAAAAGTATGAATGCAATAGACAATATAGGATTTATTTTCTAAATGAAGTTTACTATACACTGAGAAGAACTTTGAAGTCTTTGGAAATAATTTCAGTCTTAGGCCTAATATCTGTATGTTACTGCAAGATAATTATAGGATTTTTTTTTTTCCTGAGAACCTGAAGCTTTAAAAAAATTATTGAGACTTGATTATTCAGACTGACAAAAACCACTTGAGGGTCCTTCCATCTTCTTTCCTATTATCTATCCAAATCACACAAGTGAAAGATCTTCACTAGTGTTAAAAATGTAACTTACACAGGAGAAAATAAAGTGTAGGAAACAAAGTTATATGCATAAAATGAAAATGGCTCTTCAGGTCAGTAGATCTTCTGAGCTCTCTAACTTTTCTTATACTGTATTAACTCTGTATTTTTATCATACTCTCTGCTGCCTGTTTTACTGCAGTAAAATGACTCTTTTTAATGTCTTAGTTGAAGAAATATCCCTTCTATACAATAAGTAGGGTGCATAATATAGCAGTAGTTATTTCAGTCCAAGGAAGCAGACAGACTTTTCCATTCTGTGGAGATGGGCACTGCAATCTAACATGATAAGTTAAAGATGGGTAAGATGAGCATTCTCATGGTGGGATTTGTACATACTGCCAAGTTCTTAATGTTCAGAAAATGCCTGAAAACTTGCATCTGCTCTCTTGGGAAGCTGCTATAGCAGTTAATTCAATCCACAGAATATTTAACATTTTTCATTGCTCTTTGATGGCACATGTTCCCTGAGGTAGCTTACATAAGGTATCATATTTCTAACTTGAAGCCAAATTAAGACCAGACATAAAGTAATTGCTCTTTGCTGATTTTTCTGTAATTCAGCATGGATGGCATATTAACTTACTCATATTTTTGGGCACCTAAATGAAAAACACTTCTTTGCTGAGAGTACTTTTGTCAAACCTAAGGTTTTTTTATTCTAAGTAATTCAGGTTCCTGACCTGAAGATTTGCATTTTATATAAAAAGACCCCAGAAAATAGGGAGAAGGATGCCATATACCAGCTGAATGAACAGATGGGTAGGAGGCATTTTTTAGAGTAATCATCTGGTTTTGTATAAAGTGGAAGGGAAAGTTTGTGTTTTCTCAGAAAAACACTTGACACTAGTTCTGAAGTTTCTTGAAATGAAAAGGTTCAAGATTTGGATGTATCATGACTATTTTGTCTCTTCATTGCTCTTGTTGAATACTGGTAATAGAAGAGAACACTGACAGCTTTTTACAGAATAACAGAGAATCACCGAATGTTAGGGATTGGAAGGGACCTAGAAGATCATCTAGTCCAACCCCCCTGCTTATTTATGCATTGCAGTGTTCAGGAAGACCAGCTTTTGACATTGTCAATGATTGAATCTAACTTTCTTAGGCTAACACATGATACCAATACTTTTCTTCCTCCCATTGTGCATTACAGCTTATGACATCTATATGAAGTAATACATGGGGTTTGTATTTTTCATAGAATAACAGAATTGTTTCATCTAGAAAAGACCTTCAAGATCATTGAGTCCAACCATTAACTAAGGACTGCCAACTTTACTGCTAAACCATGTCCCTAAGCACCACATCTATATATTTTTAAAAATACTTTTGTAGGGAACTTCATATTTTTTTTTCTCCTTCTTTGTTGTTGGTTGTTGTTATTTCTTCTTTGCTAAATTTTCCAGTCCCTGAATTACCTCATATGATGCAGAATTTATTTTTTTATTCCCAATTAGGTGTAATTTGAAATAATATGCACCATTATTGAAGTTTAGAATTAAGTAAACCTATATATCGTTTTTAAAAGGTTAAGAAGAGTTAAACTGAATGTTGTTTTGTTTGGGTTTTGTTTGGGTTTTTTTTATCTACACATTGTATCTGCCTCATTGATTTCCCAGTGTGTCTGCTAATGAACTACATGGTGTTCTAGCAGGCCCTGAGGCAGAATCTGAGAGGAGTAACAATCTTATGAATAAATGTTATTAAAATAATTACATGACCTGCTATCCTGCCATGATGTTAATCTGTTTGGGGATACAGTTAAGATGTGTTGGCAAAGGAGCTGGCAATTTCTGAAAATGTTGTAAAAAAATGAAATTTGAACTAGAGAGCTATTATCAGAAAATTTGATTTGTTACCACTCATCCCAAACTGTTGATCAGCCATTTTCTTAAAAAATAACATATATGAGAGAGAAAGAAAGAGAAAGACTTTATCTTATGCTTAAAACACAAAGAACTTTTACCTTATAAAACAAGATGCAGGATGAATGCCAAAGCAGAGTTTCCTTAGTGTCTGAGTTGTTCTTAAACACCTATGTTTCAGAGGCTGAAACACATTTCCTAATTTGTTTATAGATTATGCTAATGTTATTACTTACATTGAGTTCTGTTTCTAACACTAAAATGAAAGAATCATGATTGGTGCATCCCTTTGTTTTCCCTTGGCACTTTAGTAAGACACAGTAATGCTACACATAGATAGGCAGAACATTGCCACTATTTTCTGTGCTGAAGTCAATTAGCACTGTATGTGAAGAATTTCTGGGCTCTATTACACACAAGGTTATCACTCTTTCATATAAGGCCCAGTGATGTCTCCTTTCCTGCTTAGTAACCTGCTAAGAAAGCTCTAAAAGATCTACATTTATGTGTGTTTACAGTTCTGCTTTAAAAAGGTCTAAACAGTGGTGGTTTTAAATAATTTATGTTTTGGCTGCAGTTCCTAGTTACTGAGAGCAGTATAAATTGTTGCAACTCTAGTAACTGCAAGTATGTGATCAAACGCATGTATTTCTTTTAGCACATATAAAATTTAGCCACTGCATCAGGTTATTATAGCAACTTTATTGCTTATGCATTTTCCCCAAGAGGCAAATTGGATCTTGACTCTAAATGTTTATCACAAGCTCTAGGCGGGGTTTTGTAGTTCTGTGAATAGATGAATTTCTTATTTAATTCAATTCTGTTGATTATAGTACTCTGAATAAATAATTAAGAAAGTTTTAGTCTCCAAAAAGAGAATAACTTCAAGTAGATTTAGATTTTTTTGGTAGAACCATAATTTCATACCAATTGAATTAAATCTTAATGTACACTGTTTAAGTATTAGGTAATGCATATGACTTAAGATTAATTTGATATTTAACATATTGTAGCAGATTAGCTAGGCTTCTAATATTTTAAGGAAACATCTCAGGCATGAGTTAATGAAAAGTGCTTAGCAAAACTTAGTAAATAAAAAAAGTTTCTCTTAGTTAAACTCATTTTAAAGGTTTTTGCCAATCCAAATGTTTCCTGATGATGATAATTTTACTTGGATCCTAAAACACTATTGTCACAGCACAGCAGCTCAGTTTAAATTTACTGTCATTTAAGAAAATAATTTATGCAACTGTACGTCCAAATTAAAGTATTAAAGTACAAACTCTGTTTGTCTCTCTCCATCCACCCCAGCACTCCCTCTACCCTGCCCAGAGCCCAGGACCCCATGTAATGGCCATCAGCCCCGGCAACACCACAGCAGGGTCAACTTCCAGATGCTCACAGCTCAGCCCTGCTTGATGATGAGTCACAGCAAGCTGAGTCCATATAAGCCCACCAAACCTGGTGTCTAGTCTAAACCTACCTTGTTTAAGCTTGAAGCCATTTCCTCTAGTTCTGTCAATAATTACCTGAGAAAAGAAACCAGCACCAACCTCTCCACAATGTCCCTTCAGATAGTTGTAGAGAGTGATGAGGTCTCCCCTCAGCCTCCTCTTCTCAAACTAAACAGACCTAACTCCTTGAAACAGTACTCATTATCTTTTCATAAGTCCCTTGACCAGCTTTATTGCCCTCCTCTGCACCTTCTCCAGCACTTCAATATCTTTCTTGTACTGAGGTGCCCAGAACTGAACACAGTACTTGAGGTGAGGCCTCACCAGTGCTGAGTACAGGGGGACAATCACCTCCCTACTTCTGCTGGTCACATTATTTCTAATACAGGCCAGGATGCTGTTGGCCTTCTTTACCACCTGGGCACACTGCTGGCTCATGTTCATTTGCTTTTAAGCAATAATTTAATCTTAATGCAATGCTTCCTAGCTTTAATTTAAAGAAGCTGTCTCCTGTTTTTCTCATGCTTAAAGCTGATGATTAGATGTCTTTATAAATGAATTACCATTGGACCATGACCAACAGTATCTGAACTGAATAAAATAATTAATGGTTCATCTTCAAAAGCAAGTCTGTCATTAACCTTTTTTGTCCTTCATCCCTTCTAAATAATTTGCTACATTTTTTATCAAACATGAAGTGCAACAACTTGTACATTTGCAGTCAAGCTGCTGAGGAATTTTTGACTAGTTTTTTTCATTGTGTAAAGTTCAACAAAATGACACTTTCGCAGAGTGGTTCAACTAAATTTTGATCAACATTCTTACTCTAAATGTGGAAATTTCTGACTTAAATGGGAGACAGACATACATATTTTGCAATGGTATGTTAACTGAGGAGATGGCAGAACTGTCCCATTAAAAGTGTGGGTCACAGTCCCTCTGAGTACTCCAAGAAATATAAGCTTCCTTTTGGTGACTTTCTGTATGCCTGTTCCACATACTCTGTTCCTTGTTGCTTCTTTACCTTTCCAACCCATCTCTGTGACTGTTTATTACCTGTCTCATTAACAGATAGGGAGTGGTCTGAGAATGGCAGAAGGCAGTAAAAGGAAAATTAAATGGCCTTGGATAAAATTTTTGCTGGGAAAAAAATCCAAACAAAACCAAAAAACATGACAGAGAAGGAAAGAGGAAAAAAACAGCAAATTTCTGGGAAAAAAAATAGACAAGGCAGTACAGAGAGAGATAGAATAAAAGATCTCTATGAAGTATCTGGAATATATACAAAGAAATTGTGTAATTTCCATGTCAATGAATTTGTAAATCCTATCTGTACCCTAAGACATTATTTCAGAGCAGTATTTGTAATTGTATATTATCAGATCATTAACAGTTAGATGATTTTACGTAAGCATGTTGCTCATGTTATGAGTGTCATTAACATTCAGAAGACTTGGCAACAGTTTCATAACTATTTTTTGTTATGAATAGTTCAGTATTTGATGGTCCATACAAACTTGTTTAAAATCCTCTGTATGTTACCTACTTGCTGATAGTCAAGTGTACCAACGTAAAAAACTCAGTGCACAGATCTGTGCTTCTTTGTCATCCTGGGTGAAATCTTTGGCCCATTCAGAAATTGACAAGGCTGTACCTATACATAAGTTGGTAAGAGGTTGACTGAGTTCTCTGTAGCAGCAGCCAAGCTAGCTCTGTAACAAAAAGCAAGATAACTGTGTTAAGTACAATAGAGTTGAGCTCAAAGTAAGTCCTGTAGAGAGGTGGAACTATTTAGTACATGCATAATACTGTGATAATGTAGTTATTCTACCCTAGAATAAAAATTAACATTTCTGTATGGCTTCCTACAAACAGGGAGATGTACCAGCTGAGATGAGAATTAAAACAGCCATTTCCTCTACTGTCTGTGACCTTAGATTTGCTGATGCTTGCTAAGGCATCAATGCCTTTATCATCAATGTCCCTCTATTGCAGATAACAAAGAGCAAATCCCAAGAAAAATGTAACCTGTAAAAGCAGGAGTTTTCCTGTGGCATATATTTAAGCACATGTATGTCTGATCCTTCTTGGAAATTCCCCAGCTTTGTTTTTTTTTTCCCCCAGGAAACGTTAAGAAGATATTTTCCTTTTTAATGATGTGTTTGCCTGATGTCTCTGAAGAAAAGGACTTCAATAATAGAGTACACTTGTGTTGTAGGGATATTCCAACTATATTAAAGCAGTTGCCTTTCATAAAAGAAAGTACCTTACCCAGCATGTTGCAAACTCTTTGGACTTGCTGATACAGGAGGCTGTGGAGGGAAATACAGCAGCAGGGTCAGAAAGGGCTTAAGCACATTCATAGGCAGCAGCTTCACATTAAAACATGTGGAAACTAAGGTTTAGTAGGGGTATTCTGGCTAATATGCTAACTTCATATTGGCCAAGTTCCTGTGATCTCATTAATTAAATTTTTGTTCTCCCCATCAGAGAGCTTGTGTATGATGATGGGCAATTAGTCTGCTCTAAGGCATTGCTTATGTCCATATTTCTTTTATCATTGCAGATCTGTGGATCTTTAAAAAAAAATCCAGCCAACCAAAAAATAAAACCAAAACAACAAAACAGAAACCAAAAACACACAAAAATCCCCAACAAACAGAAGCCCACCCTGACTATTAGCTCTGTAGTCAGCCTCTGTTAAGTCCATATATCATGCAGAAGTCCTTTGTTTTCCAAATTCATAAATATTTGATTTCTCAGAGTATCAAAATCTGAATCCTAAAATGCACTGCACTCTTAGAATGCAATTTTATACAGCTGGATTACATTTAATCCATGAATGGGACTTAGAACAAGTAATAAATGTAAGATGTTATTCAAAAATAGCTGTTATGCATTAATAACTATACAGATACATTAATCTATTTTTCATGAATAAATAAACCAAAAATAGCATATTGGATAGCTGGAGCTACCAAAAAGCTTGCTTTTCTGACAGAATTGGTCTAAGGTTCCAGAAGGACCAACAAAATTTAAAAACATACTTGTTAAATCTGTTGGCCAAGTCAAAGCATTTCTGAAAGTGCCACCTTTAGACTGCTCCAAGTCTTCATGTACATAAGGCAAATATACACTAGCATTCATGGCCTCCAATCATACTCTCTTTACATTTAGGGGTATGGTTGTAACAAAGAAATGTGATTTGAACCATACAAGAATTCTACCTTCTCTATTGCATAGAAGACTGATGATTAGGATGAATCTGGCATTGCCTTCCAGTCTCTGTAGTCTTTGAATCTCTGGGAATTCTTAACAGTCAAAGAGCCATAACAAACTAAAGGTCTGTTATTGCTAAACCATTCTAAGAAATCATTCATGGAAGTCAGTCTCAGATTGTGTCATATTGTGGGCAGTTTATCATCCACTCACGGCTGCTTGCCTTTTAGGACTCCTTTCATATTTTATTTTAAGCAAATACTATTTGACTGTGCTACTAACAGTGGCATTAGGAACTTGAAGTGAGAGCTGATCTAATATAAATTCAGTTTCACATGGATGGCTGACCTGCTTGATTATATATCAGTCATGTTCCCTTTTTGAATAAAACAGCAATGCAATTACTGGCATCATCATTATTTTTACTGACCATAGCCTACCATCATCTTATTTTCCAGGCTATCCCTTCTCTTTGCCTGCTTTTGTAATCTTTTTAATATTGTTGTTAATTATAAGTTTGAAGATAGGTGCCTCATGATAAAGGACATAATGAAGATGGATAAAAGGGAATCATGAGAGTCCAGAGAATTATTTATTTTAGTTTTGCAAGCAGTTTAATTACATGAAACCTTCTTGAAAGATTAAATAAGGAACAGGGTTTGACTGCAGTATTATTATTATAATCAGTGTCATTGATTGGATAGCTGCAGTGTTTGAATGTTGTTTTGAATGTCTGTCAGGGTAGTACATGATGGCAGAAAATCACAGTTATTAATTACTGGGTGTGAGTCAGGTCCTCAGTTTGCAGCAGAAGTATTCCCTCTTGAGAGCAAGATATAAGACAATGTTTCTGAAAGATCCTAACAATGTTATTGGCATATAGATGGAAGTTAATATTTTGTTTCAGATACGGAAATGATATCTCAATATTTGCTACGGTCCTTAGTAAAGAACAAATCCTGTTGAATTTCTAATACCTAAGCTCTGACAAAACACAGACTGAATATTTTTAAATTTTTTAGCACCATCAGATGCTATATAACCAAGATGTATTTATTTTTTATGTTGACAAAGAATAAATTCTGCAAAAAGTAGGAATTAATTCTGAATTGGCTAACAGGATCACTTCCTGAATGCATAATCAGAAAAGATACCTTTAGTGAAGGCTTGAGACCTGTCATACTGCATTCTTCTTTTTCAGAATTTTTTCCTAACATTACTTTTGCCCTCATGGATTCATACAAAATTTCAGGTGGTATTGTAGGGACAAAATTATTAATATAATAATAGCTTTGTTTGTGTGGGTGACTTTGTTCTCCATATTTTTATAGCATATTGCAGATGGGCCAAAGGATTAAGCATAATTACCAAAACACCTAAAATGTAAGTAACACATTATTCCTTCTGTAAGCTGCAGCATGTCATATCTGATGCTGGCTTTTTATTGTTAAACCCAGAGAAACATGAAGTATGCCATCTGATTTTTCACAAATCACAAATGCATCCTATTGTCCCTACTTTGAAAGCAGATACAGCATATGAATCCTGTAGAATTTTAGCTTGAAACACATTCAACTAAGCTCTAAAGCTGTGAAAGTTCTTCCTCTTTTTTTTTCTAAAGCCATCTGATTTTAGTGCTATGTATTTTCAAAAGTTTTTATTTTTTTTTTTTGCTAGTTCTATAGCAATGCCAAATCAGGCTGTCTGGTTTATTCCTACCATTTCCAAATTTAGCTGAAAGAAAGGAAAATACTAGAATTTCTTGTGGTTGGAACAGCAGAAATATTTCGGTACACATAACTTCAAAATTGTTGGAGGAATTTATCTGAATATGGTTTGTTCTTTTTATATCAACATTACTGAATTTTCAGATAGAGTTATTACAGAGTTGTGCAAAAGCACAACTACAAAAGGGAGTGGAAAACACATGTACTTGTTCTAATCACTCATGTAATTTACAGTTTTTTGCTTTGATTCTTCTAAGTGCCTATGTAACATGAAAAAATTTAATTCCTGAATTTCAACGTGATGGAAAGAAGTTGTGTTTCATCTTAATAATGAGGGCCAAATGTGTACCTCTATAGGCTTTGATTCATTTTTTAGTGCATATATGCATTCAGATGCCTATTTTTAAGCACTAACTAATATTGGAACATACTGGCTATTAGAAATGTTTGGAACACAGGGATTTTTATCCCAGTAACAATGGTAAATACTGCAGAATTTAACTATTTCTTCCCAAAATGTAGAAATACTTGCAGCTTTCCTCCAAGAGACCATTGCCTCTACCATTGCTTCTACGTTGTTGCTTATATGATTATATAATAAAACATTAACAGGTACTTGGAGAAAGCTTGCAGTGTTATCAGGATTATGATTATAGTCTCTTCCCCAAAATACTTTGACACTTATTATGTATCTGTCTATACTGGAATGAGGAGGCATTGTGCACCACTGAACAAGTATTAGAGCAGAGGGTGGGGAAGCAGATGGAAAAGAAGAAATGAAAAAAAAAAAAAGGGAAAGGAAAGGAGAGGAAAGAGAAAAAGGGGCTTTCACTATTGCTTCTGCTCTAACTGTATTTTAATAGAATAGCAGAGCCTAGCGAGTTGTCAGCATGACACCTTTCATGAGCACAACTATAAATACACTTTTAAAAATTAGGCCATAAATCATGTTTTGTCATCAGAGAACATAAAGGGAAATTATAGTTTTTCCACTGGCAAAAGTAGGGGGGAAAAAAATCATGGCTCTAAAGTCACCTCTACTCATATTTTCTATTCTAATCTAGTATGCTTTTCATTTTGCTGTTGAGCGATTGATTCAGTTAGGCATTAGTTTTCTTGGCTGGCTTGATATCAAAGACTTAAGCATTTGCAGCCCAAGAGTGAATTCTTTCAGCAACCAAGGGCTGTATGAGGGACTGCAAGGCCTGTGAGGAGGGAGGGCAGCAAACCCACTAGTAACAGGAAAAAACTTAAACACAAAAATCTTACTTCTACATGGCACAAAAACAAGAAACTGAAATGATCTTGTTAATAGCAATTTTTTTCTCCTCTTAACTTCAGCTGATGTTTATGTGAAGGAAGACACAGACAGGGTTTTTTTTTTGACATATACTTATTCAAAGCACATGAGCAGTTGTAAATAACATGATTAAATCCTCCATGCATTAGTCAAACTACTCATTCCCTTACATGATGAACTAAAATCTGAAACCCTTTAAATGAATCACCAAGCCTCAAGTCATCAACATACCACCTTCACTTGCATCTCATTATTCACTGGTGCTACTTTTATTTTGTTTTAATGAAACTGTAGTTGGCTGGAATTGTAAAATAACAGGTGCAGGTCTATCATTATTATGATAATTCTTTCTTATAATTATTTTTTCATTGCAGTGCTGTTGGTAGGTCATTTAGTTTGCAGAACTTCTGCCAGTATATTGCAATCAAAGTGCACTGCACTGCTATTAAATGCTTTCCTTTATATCCCTTGAATATAGTACCTTAAGTTTACACTTATAAATTAAAGGGAATTCCCCATGGCTACATTATCTTCTCTTTAGATGGAATGTTATGTTTCAGAAACACTAGCCTGAAACAATTTGTATCAAATGCTTTATTTTATAACATAAAGGAAACATTAAAAATGTAGTATAGATCAGAGTTAAATTTAGTTTTGTGTGAACCCTATTTGCCTTTGTGTGTTCTTACTATAATGACTTCAGGGGAAGGGGCGGGTGAGGATACACTTCTACAGGAGGAGCTGCTCCACTCACTAATGCAATCTGAATTTTGTATCAACACGTTAATGGAAAGGTCATGGAGTTAATGATGTTTAAAACGGTATTGTAAAATTTGCCTCAGCAACATCATACAAAGTAGCAACTAATGAAGTACCTTTGATTTGTGGTAAAGCTAACATTGTTTTCTCAGCACCAAAGCACTAGGTTCGTGATTGTAGCTGGAATGCTGCTTTGTTTTTTATTTATTTTTTTCTGACTATAATTTTCACACCTATCTTAACGGGCCAAAGAGAAATTGTACACAGAAAACAAGCATCTCTCCTTACAAAGGTTTCAGTGCTGTAGGGATTCCTCAGAGCTTTCACTGGAGCTCTGTACATATAGCTTCATTTCATTTAAGTACCTTCTTATAATTAAGTCTGATAGCACTGTTGCAGTTTGCACTGTGTAAGAACATACAAATTAGATTTACAATTCTAAAACAACTATTTGTGTTTTTAAAAATTATTTTCGCACTGAACTGACATATACACAAACAGGAACACAGTTTAAGAATTTACTGTTAGTCCAAGGAATTTTAATAACTCTATTAGTTCAAACTGAATAAGTATGAAAAAGCTTGATGAGTTATATGTTTAAAATATTCTATATAAAAGGAAATCCCACCCAAACGTCTTCTTATCACTATCTGCTCCCTTCCCCTTACAGAGAAGGGGTGAAAGCTGTTGCAGGTCAATACTCCCGGGGCCATTTGTCAGTCAGTGACTGCTTGGAGCTGTCAGCCTGTTCCCAGCAGCACTCAGAGCTGGAGCTCAGACAGGCTGGGCAATGGGCACTTGGTCACTGGTGCCTGGTAAACCCAGCTCAGCCCCATTCAGGCCATGGGCAGCCCAGATCAGAGAAATTCAAAGCCTATAACCTCTCACTAACAGTGAAATCACATTTACTGTATTACATACACAGTTTTAGAGAAGTAGTTAAAGAGTATAGAGATCTTCATACCAATGTATTGATAATTTATGTATTTTTTGTCTATATATGGACACAAAAGAGTACATGTGAACTTTGGAAACCTTTTGCTATATAAGCAAAGCACTAGAAACTTCTCCTGCATGACAGATTTCCTTCTATAAAGTGGTGTGAATGGGTTTTCAGCCTCTTCCCCCATGTCTCACAGGACATTACCCATTCTGCTAAGGCTACATCTGAAAGGCAGCATCCTTGGGCATAGCATGTTCTCAGCCTTCTTAGTCCTCTGAGCCCAGAGGAAATTAACTGTAGAGTAAGAAATGTGGAAAAGGAACACGAATCCATCCATAAGTTATAGCAGTCAGAGCTGCTAGCAGTTCCTTGTTGCTTTTAGTCATGAGAGGTCTGAGTTTTTAACCTGAGGCATGTGGAGCTACTGTATTCCTGTGAGTGCAGAAAGCATTTCAATTTAGGTTTCTTTTTCTAACAGACTTTGGCTAGAAGCACTTTCACCCCTGAGAATGCATCTTGCAACAGGAAGACACTGTTTTTGATTCTGGTACCCTTTATATTTCACCAACTCTTTGATGTTTCTTAATTTTTCAACTGGATTATCCAATCTAAAGTTTGTGCCCCCAAATTTAAATGTAGAGTGACACCATTCATGTCAGCTCAAAATGTTTCCAAAAAATTGTGTGTGTGTATGCAACTGTAGCAGCTGGCTCAAACACTAAAGTCAAGCCTACATAATTTTTCTGATTTTTTTTTCTCAAATGTAGGACCAACAAATGGTTAACAGTGTATTTAGGAAAAAAACCCAAATTGATGAACATTCCATGAAATTTTCATTAAAAAATTGAGTTTAAGTTAATTGTAGAAAAGAATAATGATCAGACACATTGGATCAAAGGAATAGGGATGTTTGATGAAGTACCTGGCTAGAGCCCAAGATTACATTTTTTTTTTATCCTAGAAATTGCAACATGAAAATGCATCATAAACTATATTTACTAATTTACAATAAAATAACAAAAAGCCTTTAAGTCAGGGGTAAAAGTGTGTGAATTCAATATGGAAAGGATTTGTGACTTAGTTTTCCTAGATTTAGTGAAAATCTGTAATACGCTAATTTTACTCATGAAAGACTGAAGCTTAATTTCCCTTTGCATCTATAAGACCTATATAAAATTAATTAGATATTAATTATGGAAAGTCTGTAATGAATTATTGACTTCTATATTAACTAGCACACTACAAATGTTTGCAAGTGTCTTTTCAGTTGAGTGTATTTCTTGAGTAACACAGTTTCATATATCTCTGTTCTTTTTTATTTTTGGTGCTATAAAAACTGCATTTGGCCTTTTTGATTTTTGATTATTTTTTTTTATTTGAGTATTCTCTAAGGGCCAATTGAGTTCTTAGCATCCTCTCTCTTTCAAAGAATATGTTGGCTCTCAAGTGTCCATCCAGTAGTTCTTTTTATCTGATGTGGACTCCTTAAAACCCACAAGCAGGTCTAGCTTATCAGATTCACTTTAAAATGCTGCCATTCATCTATTGAGTTTAATGCAT
Organism: Ceyx melanurus; assembly: GCA_024611195.1. Classification (NCBI taxonomy): domain Eukaryota; kingdom Metazoa; phylum Chordata; class Aves; order Coraciiformes; family Alcedinidae; genus Ceyx; species Ceyx melanurus. The sequence goes on from JANHGL010016639.1 coordinate 20,783, forward strand.
TCTCAGTCGGGAGTTGCTATATTGGCTAAAGGTTATGCCACACTGCAGTTGATAAAATGAGAAAAGAAAGGCAGCCAGGCTCAGGCTAACTATGCCATTAACTTTCCTTCAGTGTGCAATACATCAACAGAGCATCAGACCTAATCAGGATTTTTTTATAGCTGCTCTACCACAGCAAATAATGATATTTTTAAATAGAGATATTTATTCAGAAATGAGCACTGTTCAGTCCTTTGGAAATTTGCTGTTCTCTTAAACAAGATATGCAATGATGGCTTATTAACCTTATCAGACATTTTTCTCTACATTTAAAAGCTATTCATGCTTTGTACACTAGAGGGAACATGAGAGGTGAAGTTTTTATCTGTAAATGGCAATATAATGTGCTTTACTCACCCTACAGAACATCTTATATAAATGGTGTTGCTTTTCCTGACAGTGAATATCGTGAAGCCATGTATATTAAGTAGTGATACAAGCCAGCTCTTTTCCAAGTCCTATTAAATGGATCTATTTTGTACTTATTAATATTTAACTTGGTCTCAGGGCAGTAATGCTTCTAGTTTATGGGCAGTTTACTTTCATTCCACGTTGACAAGACTGGGTTTTAAATATCATGGGAGCACAAGATTCAAAGCTAATCAGTTTTAGGCAGGATCTCTTTAGTATGTTTAACTACTGCAAGGAAGGAGTATGTGTCAATAATAGCAGAAATACCAGTCCACCATATCTGTGTGTTACTTGTGAAAGACATTGGGTAAATTCAATAGAATTTCAGCTACAAAAGTTGAAATACATATTTTAGTCTAGATTGCTAGTTTGCTTGGGTTTGGTTTTTTTTTACTTCAGTAAACAATAGGTTAACTGACTTATTTAGAGAAAATATGTAAGAAATTTCCATGTTAATTTATTACAAGAAATGTGTAATTATCAACATGATTTGAATAAAATAGATCAACAATCAACATCATCATTTTTAATCTTCAATTATCTACCTACAAATCATCTGTCTTAACGTATTACTTGAGTGGTTGTGGGAAACTTGGTACATGGCCAGATGGGTTAGTTTCAGTTGATTTCAGGTGTAACTGGCATCACTTGAGGCAAGTTCTCTCATATCCTGAAACAAAAATAAAAACAAAGATACAAAACTAAAAACCAGTGGCCACGGACCTGCAGGGTATTTATTCCCCAAGTAGCTCCCATACTACTGTGTGTGTAACAGTAGTGAGAGACACAGGAATTCCCAGGGAAAGGCTACTGAGACCATTAAGGATCAGTCAACCTGATGCTTGCTGCTTCATCGTCATGCAAAAACTGCAGGTGGCTCCTGAAGCAGGGTCCTGGTGCTGTTGGCCATAGCTAGCTACAAAAAGCACTACAGGAACAGCCTTCATTCCACAGTTTCCATTTGGATAATAAAGTCACAAGTAATTGAGGGTGCAAGAATGTTTCCACCTTAACAACAGCTTCAAAAATCCTAGCTTTCTCTGTTTGAACTGTTTCCCCCAACTCTGACCAATTCCTAAAAGCTCATGAATGTGAGACTATTTACCAAAGATCTACTAACACTTCCAAGCTGTTCCCCAAGATGGATAGGAAGTGAGACTGGGATGGAGAAATATGGACATAAATGTGTCTTGTGCCATAGTGAGGTGTAGGCATCTTCTGTTTCTATGCTTTTCTTGTAATAGTCAGTCCTGAAGACCTTTATTATTTCCCTGCTCAGTCCTTGCTCATCTTGTTCTTAGCTGGAGGCTCTCAGTGCTACTGAAATGAAAATAATAAATACCTGCCTGCTTCACTGTGTACAACTACCAAGCTTCTTCTGGGAGATTACTCACAGTAGCCAGTACTGCAGCTGTGTGTTTGGAGTTTTGATCTTTAATCATTTGACTCAATTCACCCACTGTGCAGCTGGAACACTTGGTGATTTGAAGCAGGCTTTTGCTGGAGGCCCTTGTATCTTTATTTTCTGTAAAGACTCTAGTAAAAAAAAATATGTTTTAAAAGTGTCAGCTAAGAACTTGAGAAACTTTTTTGACCTTTACATATATGCAAACATATACTTTTCTACCTATGGGAATGGATAGCTGGGAAGAAATCTCCATTTCTTACAATACTGAGAAATCACACAAAACAGTACATATACATTTTCTATATGATTCTTTGACTTGTCAGAATAAACCTGTGGCTCATTCTCATTAAGAGTTTTAATTATACAAGTGATACCTAAAGGACTTCGACAGCATGCTAATTCATGCATCTTCTAATAGAAATGGAGTCAATACTGCATATACAGACTGCATCTTATCAGACATGCTAGCAGGGAGGAATATATATTGATTTTAAGAAATGCCTGAGGGAGTGACATTTGCAATGCAATGATATATGCTTAATGAGAAGGCTTAAGACTTGCCAATAAAAAGCTTAATGTATCCCTATGTTACTTAGGCATTATTATACAAAATAAGTTAAATTAAATGATTTATTGACTATCCTTACATGTTTTTAAATATTTTTTTTCTGTATTACCTATGTATAACTTAAATCATTATGCTTAGTATTTCTTTCTGCTAAAGATATTACTTCTTTAGTAGCTTAATGTAGTTTTTAAAGAAAAGATTTCACAGCAGTCTTGCCATAGTTAAATAGTGAAAATAATCTACAATTTCAAAGGGAGAAAATGTACGTCTCAATCCACTCTACATGACACATTAGGAGCTTAGTGGTCTTGAGAAAGATAGGTTTTGTAACTTCACAGTTCTTAAAATTGGTCATTACTTCTACAATAGTGGGTAAATTGAAGAAATTGCTGAGAAATTGAATCATAAGAGGAATATTCTCTGCTCCATAGCCATGTCATCTTAGGATCCCTGACTATTTTGCATAAAGCTTAATCACATCTGGAAATTAAGTGAGCATTAGTTTTCTTGGAATCAGCATAATTGAAAGACAGCTCTTTTTACTCCAGCACTTGTGCTATTCATGAAGAACACATTCAAACCCTATCCTTAACAAAAATTCCACACAGACAAATGTTCTTTAAAGTTGTTTATGTTTCCCCTTGGGGAATCTGTATTGTGAAAATTCCATCCAGTGTTGGAGTTGCTATATGCTTCTGTCATCAGTACGTTTTCTGTGTTTTGTAAGGGCACAAATAATAGAACATGGAGAGGAACTGTATCTATATGGGTGCTTCACTATCATCCTCTGGGAAGCCATGTGTTTTTCAGTCTCTGCTTTCAAAGTGCAAATTCCCAGAAATTAATGAGATAGGTTCTTCAGACTAATGCTGAATAGAGCAAGAGCTCTCTTATTGCTGCTAACTTTACTGAGAACAAATTCATAGTGTGCTAAAATGTCAGCATTGAAAATACACATAACTGTGGTTTATTGCAGTAAGTATTGATTAAGACAAACACTTTTTTAGCCATTGTTGAAGGCTCCTGATGTTATCAACCCAACTGTTAACTAAAGCCACAGTATGTTTTTCATTTAGTAAACATTTTCCCAAGCCAACAGAACTATAAATTTTGAATAAGCTTTTAATGAAAATACATGGATAGGTAATACCAGCTAAAATATTTTAATAATAGCAGCACAAGATATTACCTAGTGTTATACTTAAATTTTATCTGAAAATGACTGAGACAATATCATCCATCCCTGGTTTATGGCAATGCTATTTTAAAATACACATGTCAACATTTTTTAAATGTTATGAAGTATCAGCTCTTTCTCTGTTATAAATCAGATGCTCACAGATCAGAATTGGTATATAAAGAACTTTCTTCAAAACATAAGATAAAGGCTTAAGTAGAATTCAGTTTTAAAAGTTTGGTAAAGGTGTTTAAAGCACCTTCTTCACCTTTTAGGTATCCCTAAAGTTTCTATTAAAAGCATGTATATAATTTTAAGTATTCATCCCAATAGATTTTAAGTACTAGTTTCACAATTTAATTTTGGGAAAATCAAATTCCCATTAATAGCATTTTAATCTATATGGTTAACACTTGTATTTGAAAATAATTACTGTTTAGTTTTATAAAACATTCATTAAATGTCTTGCTAAATTACATAAATATCATAATAGGCATTTAATGGATGCTTTTTAAACTGAAGTAGAAATTACTTCAGATTATAAGTAACTGTGGGTTTATAAAGCCATCATTATATGTCTATTAAGACCATTTAACTTAAGTGTTCTGTAATTAGAGAAGAGACAGAATTTTAATTGCACATTTGAAAACTGCTAGATAGGACTTGTGATAGCAGTTCTCTTTTTATCCTAACTACTGCTGAAGAGAATTTGCACTCTCTGAAGGTTTTATTTCTGAAAGACTTTTTAAAACTTTGTAAGTGATATCCAATGCTATAACTACTAATAAGGGACAAAAATAAGACAGCATCTAATATATTCTGTTCCTTAAAAAAATACTTCTAATAATTGTGAGAAGAATTACAAAATTTTTGTTTAATAAGTGTTAAAATTGAATCTCACTGTTATTTGGCCCAAAATATTGACAAAGGGATGCAGAGGACTTTTACCTGGATGATTAGCTGAAAGCAGGCAAAATAACTGTTCACAAATCCATTTTTTGAGGGGTTAAATCTACCTCTTCCTGAGTTGATCAAATCAAAAAGAAATACCCATAATAGATTCCATTGTATTCAATACCACTGGAGAAGCATCCAAAAAATAGCTTTTTCTTTTAATTATGGAGAACATGAAGTGTGTTTAGCTTACAGATATACTCCAGGGTGGAAACGGTGTTTGTGAGGACATCACCATTGTCCAAATCTGTTCTTAGAGACACAGGTCTGTGCTGGGACCTGTACTGTTTAATATTTTCATTAATGATATTGACAGTGGGATTGAGAGCACCATCAGCAAGTTTGCAGATGACACCAAGCTGAGTGGTGCTGTTGAAAGGCTGGAGGGATGGG